>AWOL01S0033274.1:0-24757 GCA_000715115.1 Nicotiana otophora
AAAAATTAATCAATATTGCACTAAGTCGCATACAAGTCAAACACTGAGCTAAAGCATCACAAAATAGGCTATTTACTTTACTTAGACGTCACAATTCAAACCAAATATACGGGAATACAGAATGTATGTCATAGCCTAATGTGCCTGCACCAAACATATTACTAGGTAGCTCAGAGCAACTTATTTTCTTCCTAACTACTTCTAACAAAAATTTAAAGTACCCGGTTCGAGCTACATCCTTGGAAAAGAACCGGCGCCTAAAGAAAAACTAAGGGATACTACCTAGCTATCGTTAAAAAAAAAACTTTTTGGTGTTTTTTATCGGACTTTATCCCTCAAGAAAATTGTCCAAAAGATCCATCGTCGGGAAAAGTCCGAGCTTTTTCTGATTTTGTTTTTTCAATTTTTGTTTCTTTATTTATTTTGAGAACCTATACTATGTATACTACGAGTTCTAAAATAAAAATTAATAAAAAAATAGTTTGATACAATTACACTTCAGAAAGTAGATTTCCCACCCCACACTTATATTATGCATAGTCATCGATGCATAATCACAGAGAAAATTATTAAAACAAGGGTGAGAAATACTCCCTTAGACCCTCTCGGGCCTAGATCGGACATGATCCTCAATCTTTAGAGTCGGGACGACCCCACACTTAAGCTCAAGCATGCTCATCAACTTCAACTTTGGGTACTCACACTTTCCCTACTCTGCAAAATAAAAACAACACAAAACTTGACACTAAAAAAATAATAAATAAATAAAATATATATAGGCTGGGTTGCCTCCTAACAAGCGCCTTATTTATAGTCGTGGCACGACTCTGCTACTCTGCTCAGGTTGGGTGCTTTCTCTTCTTCTTTCTCCCATGAAGTCTAGCCTTTTTGCACGCTCTCGGAAGGTCTCCTCTTTCATCTCTCGCTCCTTTCTCAATCATATTTACACACTCAGCTTGCAACACCACCTCCTCTAACTAGTTGTCCCATCTGGATCACTATATTTCACATAAGGACTATGCTCTATCCCCTTCAATTCGACCACAGTAATCATACACAAGTCCTCATAATGCTTAGGAAGCTTAAATGCCTTGTACATATTAAATGTGATTTCCTCATCGTCAACTCTCATCTTCAACTTCCCTTCCCTCACATCAATAATCACTCCACCAGTAGCTAAGAATGGTCTCCCCAAAATGATGGGCACTTCCTCATTTGCCTCGTAATCAAGAACAATAAAACCAGCAGGAAGAATAAATTTTCCCACTCGAACTAACACATCCTCAATAATTCCTTTTGGCATAACTAGTGACCTATCTACTAATTGTAAAGTGATTGTAGTAGGTATAAGCACCCCCAATCCGAGTTGCTTGAACAAAGAGGATGGCATCAAATTTATACTAGCCCCTAAATCACACAGGGCTCTACCAACTTCTTGTTTTCCAAGAGACAAAGAAATTGTGAAACTCCCAAGATCCTTCAACTTATGAGGAAGTTTAATCTGAACTCTGGCATTGCACTCTTCAGTAAGTGCAACTGTTTCGAACTATGTATGCCTTCGTTTATTTGCCTCAATATCTCTGAGATACCTTGCATACTTAGGCACTTCCTGCAAAATTTCCACCAAAGGTAAATTCACACGCGCTTGGCTCAAAATATCTAAGAATTTCTTGTACTTAGTATCCCCTTTTTGCTTCTGCAGCCTTTGTGAAAACGGAGGTGGTGGCCTTGTTACAATTACTGGCTCTGACCCTTTGTTCTCTTTCTCATTCTCCCCAACTGGCTTGGGAACTAATTCTCATTCAAGGCGAGCTGTATACTTCTTTTTCTTTGGAACTTCTTCTAATAATCTTCCATTTCTCAAGGTAACCGCATTGACTTGAGATTTAGGATTAGGCTCAATATTACTAGGAAGAGCCCCAACTGGCCGATTATTTTGGGCACTAGCAAGTTGCACCATTTGTCGCTCCAAATTTTACATCGCTGTTGCTTGGGCCTGCTGGCCAGCCTTTAATTTGTTTATCATCGCTGTTGTTTGGGCCTGCTGGTCAGCCATTAATCTCTTCATTATCTCCTCAAGGTGGCTCGTCGAGTTTGCATATTTTTCAGCCTGAGGTGGTCTATATTGTTGTTGAGGTGCTTGTGGTCGGAATTGATTTTAAGCATCTTGGTTTCCACCCCAAGAGAAGTTTGGGTAGTTCCTCCAATTAGGATTGTAAGTGCCTCTATACTGATTTGTCTGGACTCGATTTGCATTATCCACAAAATATACAGACTCTGGATTTGCTGGGCATAGATTTCTCATGTGACCTTCTCCACAGACTTCACAAAATATTTGAACTTGTTGCACTGGCTCGGCTTGTTGCTTGTTAATAACTAAGGTTATCTGATTGACTTGGTTGGTCAATGTGGAATTCTGCACTGATAATGCCGAGACGATATCTAATTCGAGAACCCCTACAGACTTTTGCATTATGTGTCTTCCCATCTCTCCTTGCCAATCTGGATTGCTTTTGGAGAATTTGTTCAATAATGCATATATCTCGTCAAAGCTTTTCTCCAATACTTGACCTCCAGCTGCAACATCTACCACAAATTTTGTTTTAGGATGTAGCCTTTCTATGAAAGTGTGAGCTAACACTTCGTTTGTCTGATTGTGATGAGGATAGTCTCTGAGTAGCCCCTTGAACCTCTCCCAAGCTGAGTATAAAGACTTTCCCGCTTTCTGTTTGAAAGCGACTATCTCACTTCTGATCTTTGCAGTTTTGCCTGAAGGGAAGAACCTTGCGAGAAATTTCTTTGCCAAATCATTCCATGATGTAATAGAATTAGCTGGTTCTGCCTTCAGCTATAGCTTTGCTTCGCCCAACAGAGAGAATTGAAAAATGTGAGCCTCACATAGTCTGGAGTGACCCCGTTAGTGATATAAGTATCACTAATCTCCAAGAAGTTCAGGATATGTTGTTGTGGATCCTCACGTGGAAGACCCATAAACTGCCCATTCACATGAAGTAGCTGGATCATGCTCTGTTTTAGCTCAAAGTGCCCAGTGATTCTGGGCTTCACTATGGTGGAGGTGACATTAGCAATGTTGGGCATTGCCACATCCTGAACAGCCATATGTTCCTCTACCATGTTCAGAGGAAATTGAACAACTGCTTGAATATTATTCGTGTCCCTTGCTTCCCTCAACCTCCTCTGAAATGTTCTCTCAGGTTCGGGGTCAAAGCCTTGAAGTCGGTCCTGGCTTCTGACCCTGCACATTCAATCAAAGTTCCTAAGATCAGAGCAACAATCAAGTAACGTTAGACTTGACAAAATAAACAAAGAAAGCAAAAACTAGAAAGTAGTCAATATTCAAGTCCCCGGCAACGGCGCCAAAAATTTGTTGCTCCCAAATGCACACGCAAGTATACGTGGTCGTACAAGTAATAAAATGATAAGTCGAGTGTCGAACCCACAGAGACTTATATCAACTACCCACTAGATTCACCAAGATTGTTATTCAGTCAAGCCAAATTCGATTTCAAGAATGTGGTTATATTAAACTATACTTCTAAATAGTAACTAAATTATCAAGCAGTAAAATGGTTGTTGTGTATTCAGTAGAGATAAATATTCTAGGGTTGTGATCGATTCACCAATCTTATTGTGTTCTAATTAACTCTCTCTTTCATACAATTTACTCATGGTTGCTAATTAATCGATAATTGCTCTCATAGCCTTCTCCCGAAGTGCTACTCGCCTATTCAAAATAGATTAACGCCTATATTTTTATGAAATCAATCTATCAAGAACGCATTAAGATTACGATATTAAATTAAGCACGGTGACTAGGTATATTCCTATCCTAACCACAAATCCGCCCCCCCCTAAGAGTTAAGATCATGCTTTCTTCAATTCTTCTCTAATCTAAACATGGCTTTCCCAAGCATATCATAGATAGTAAATAGAACCTAACTGCTGACCAGACAATTAAGCAATTAATTACAGAATTGAAGAAACAACCATATATTAGTGAATTATAATCAAGGTTAAGTCAACATTAAACAACAATATTCATGGCTAAATCACAACCTCAGAACTATGGGTTTTAGCCACTCATGATAATAGCAAACAATTTCATAAGTATTGGATAATTGAAAATACTAAGAAAAGTTGAAGAAAATTGAGATCTCTTCGCTCTCGGATATTTCTCGTGTATATTCTCCCTTCAAAGTGGCGTCCCCCCCTCTAAAAATAAGCTTAGTCTTGCTTTTATACGTGTTGGGTAGGTCTAGGGCCGAAATAACCTTGTCCCGGGCAAAATTGGACAGGATTCACGCCATGAGCGCCCAGCCCAGCGCTAGGCGCTGTCCCTGGCGCTGTTAAATTGGAGCACACTGTCTCTAGCAATTTCCTTTTTTGCTTTTTCGTCCGTTTTGGCTCTAATCTCGCACCTTTCGCCCCCAATTGCTCCCGGATCATTCCTACACATTAAAACACCTCAAATTAAAATCCAAGAAACAAAAGTAAAATATAAGGCGATATACATATAAATATATATACTTTAAGCTAAATATCATTTATCCATCT
Source organism: Nicotiana otophora (assembly GCA_000715115.1). Taxonomy (NCBI): domain Eukaryota; kingdom Viridiplantae; phylum Streptophyta; class Magnoliopsida; order Solanales; family Solanaceae; genus Nicotiana; species Nicotiana otophora. Next base: position 4,576 of record AWOL01S0033274.1, read on the forward strand.
TTTGGTTCGTAAATACCCTCAACATTGATGTAAATTTATCCTTCGTCCACCTTTTGGCTCGTAAATACCCTCAACATTAATTTTAGGCTTAAAACTACCCCTTCTTACTAACGACACAATATGTGGGTCCCACTTTTAATGCGTTGGCAATGTCTTACTGGACCACATGTCATTACCAAAAAAAAAAAATAAGTATCTTCTTTCCCCACCGTCTTCACCTCCCCATTTGCAGACACGATCGAAATTATTAGTACACGAGGTCTAAACTCGTTATCCTTTATCATATTTAAAGCCGTATATTGTCGTACGTTTAGCGGTGCACAAGGTCTAAACTCGTTATCCTTGTATTCTTGTATATTGTCGTAGGTAAATTATTGGTGCACATGGTCTAAACTCTTTTGAGTATTACATTTCATGAAAATTAGGTTACTAAAAGCTGCAACAAAATGAGAATGTGGGTGAATTTCGTTTAGATCTGATGGATTTGGGTGAGATATGTCATTTCCCTTTCTTTGGCGACTCCCCAGGAGACACATTTTGGACTTTTTCAGACAAGTCCCCACATTTCCTTTCATTCCTTTGCCCCACCTACCTCTTTTCAATACTTTATTCTGAATTTTATAACTTTAGTTTTATTTGTTTATATCTCACTTTATAAGGCAAGATTGAAAGAATATAGTACGTGAAAGTTGAAACCTTTAAGCAGCCAATTTTAGTATATAAATTAAATAATTTAATTTTAAAAAATTATATATTACCGTGATAATTCATTTCATTTGATTATAGATAATTTATAAAGGATTACAAAAATAATATATTTATTGCATTAATTAGTTCAGTGAAAACATTATGTTTATGTATATATAATGTTTTTCCTAGCTAAAGTCCAAAACCAGCTACAAAGCCTTTTTTTTGGATGCCTTTAACAGTTTTAACTTAACTTTTCTTCTTGTGTAAGTTGATCCATGACCATTACAATAATTTCATACCAAAAGTGCTTTGTTTTTACCGTTAGTGGCTATGATTTCATCAAAAAAAAAAAAAAAAAAACAACCAAAGTTTGTGTATGGTATTTTACAGTTTAGAGACTACTTTCGGGTAATTAACTCTTCTAAGTATGACTTAAGATTATGATTTGGGAGGCCATCAACGTACAAACATTTCAGTTTCTCATTTTGGTAATTAATGATAAACTACTTTGGAACTTATTATGCAACACAAATATCTAACATAGTCATACCTAATGATTTATTTTTCAAAGCGGCGACGGGACGTCTAACTTATAGAATTGTTTTTTTCAAGTCGATTTAACCATCCGTTCGTAGAGTTATTTATTCAATCACAAACATTTTGGGAATATCTTTAGACTTATTATTTATGAACTTATTCAGAAATACCATAAATTAAAAGAATACAGGAGTTTGTCATTTGGACAAATAGAATCCTCCAGTTCCTCTGAACCAAAAGACAAAATAAGATTTGGTATAATAATATAATTTTTTATATTTCTATTTATAATGATTTTTTAGTAACTAAAACTATGGTATAAGAAAGAATTAATCTGTGTCCAATCTAAACCTCCAACTTTAAAAGTGAACTTTTTGTCACCATAGGGTAATACTTCGAGGATTTTGAATTGTGAGTAACACTTAGCTTCGATCTAATTTGAGAATTCAGTTTAATATGTTTGCTTTCTTTTATTTTCATTAGAATTAGAAGTTTTGCACTGTTCTTGACATGAATTTGGTCAGTGTAGGGGCAAGTGGACGGAATTTTGTCCTCTTATCTTAACCTATAATTATGAGCACAAAACTCAGTCACTTGGGTTAAATTAAGGCAGTTTTAACTATCTTGAAGTCAATTAAGAATAAAGTGCAAACTATTTTTTCAGATCATGAGAACATAGCAAGATGTTTATAAGCTATTAATAACTGATTAATAAAATTAGATCATATCAAATCCAATGGAATTCTTTAAATTTCCAGATATACTTATAAGCCAACTAATGTAATCGGTTTTAGCTATTTATACAGTTACAAATTTCTTTAAAATATATACTCCATTAAAGAGGAATTTATTTTCACAAAATGTATAATGAATACATTAGTTCCCCTATCAGTTATTATTATTATTATTATTATTATTATTATTATTATTATTATTATTATTATTATTATTATTATTATGTATCCTAAATCCATTTTGTTTGAGTAATCTGGACTATCCTCGAATAGACCCACTAAAAGAATAAAGTGTTTTATCTAAAAAAGTACTCATTCTAAGAATTCAGTAGTCTTGTACCTACTGTAAAGCTTTGAAATTTTGGTATTTTTTGTATTGGACCACCTAATATTCGAAATTTATTAATTCAATTAAAACAAATTTGTCTCAAGTGAGAGCCATAGGAATTTTTCAATGTTTAAATTCAAAATTTTTAATTAAAGATGAAAGAATCTCGTTCATCTCATGACACTTCTAGGTGGTGCAACACTTTGTTACTCTTCGGTGGCCGGTGCACGCATTGAAATTTTAACTAATTAACAATTTACGTCCCATAAGATTTATTAAACAAAAAAAATGCTCAAATTTCTTTATTTAGAGCAGTGCTGAATCTGACGCGAGGAGAGAGAGAGAGTATAGTGTATGGGTCAGGTGAAACATAACAACCCACAAGTAGCAAATGGTAAGCCCCACGACGATGGGACTCAAAATTTAGTGCTAAAAAAACAAAAAAAAAAAACACTGAAAAAGAAAGCCCCCCCAAAAACAAAAAGAAACTCCGTTAACCAACAAAGAGGGAAAAAAAGTAGATGAGTTTTTTTTTCTTTTAAAAAACACACACACAACAAATTAAAAGAAGAAAAAGCAAAGAAAGCGAAAGGAGATGAAAGTGTGATGGGGTGATTTACTTTTGCTTTCTATCAGGACAGGAATCTTTGAAAATCCAAACTTCTCATAAAAGTAAATGAATTTAAATAATACATTTCTTGTTAAAAAAAATTATTAACGGAAAAAAGTGAAAGTTTTGATTCAGCTGGGTGTTTGGCAATGCTTAAATTGAGATAAGTTAATTTGTGGTGTGTTTTCACAAAATATTCAACGCTGTTTCAAGAGTTAGTAAAATTGTAAAATAATATTAGAAACCTTTGAAATGAGAAAGATATATGAATGTGGATTATTTTTTTTAGTTTCTCTTTTCTTAATGTAATTTGGAAATGATTTAATTTATTTTGCATTCAATTTTATTTCAAGAACTAGTCAAGTTAATTCGTATTACATCGAATAGTTTTTGAATATTGGACAAAAGTTACTTCATTCTCCATTTGAATAAAGCAAATTGTTTAAGGTCATCGTATGGCATTATTTAATAGGTTATACCTAAAGATTTTAAGGTCACTCATTCACAATTACTATAGATATTAACCGGTGATAATGTGTTTGTGTATAAAGATTAAGAGCCCTTTTGGATATAAAATTTGATGGAAGTTTTTTCTATATTTTTTTTATTTTTTTCAAAATCATCGTTTGTTAAAATTTCAATTTCACTTGAAAATGCATTTTAAAAAATTTTCGAAAATTTGAAAAACTCCAAAAAGCTATTTTTCAAAAGTTTCACTCAAATTACTCACTAAACTTCAAAAACAACCAACACTAAAATTTATGTCCAAACACAACTCTAAATTTTAAAAAAAAAAAATTCAATCATTTTTACGAATTTTACAATTCTTATGTCCAAACCCCTACTAAATGTTATACGTACTTAATATTGTATTAGTATTAATTTAGAAACATATGAAGGGTATATTGGTCATTCCAATTAAGTAAAGAAGAGAATTTAGAGAGAGAAACAAGAAAAGAGAATCTAGAGAGAGAAAGAGAGATTTTCTTGTTTCTTTTATTGTCTCTCCTTCCAACTCATTCTAGTCTTCTTCTTCACTCTCTCTTTCTCTCTCGCTCTCTCTCTTACTTTCCCGTTGTGAACACAAATTTCTGCAAATTTCGGTTTTCTCTTCTCACTACTATACGCCCTGGTACATAATGTTGCTGTAACTAATATGAGCAGAGTGCGCATTGCACACAGCACCATAGAATTCGCCGGGAATGAATCCCACCAGTGTAGACCCAACACAACCACCACCGCCGCCGCCGCTGCTGCAACCACCGCGCTCCTCCTTCAGTTGCGACCGTCACCCAGATGAACAATTCACCGGCTTTTGCCCTGAATGTCTCTGTGAACGCCTCACTACTTTAGACAATAACAGTAATAATAATAATAATCCTTCTTCTTCTTCTCGCCGTCCTTCTACTTCCTCTTCTTCTGCTGCTGCTGCTGCCATTAAATCCCTTTTCTCTAAACCTTCTGCTAATAATCTTCCTCCTAAACCGAATATTAAACCCAACTCCTCGTTTTTCCCCGAGCTTCGTCGGACTAAGTCTTTTTCTGCTTCGAAAAACGAGGCATTGGGCTTTAATGCTTCTGCCTTTGAACCCCAACGGAAATCCTGTGACGTTCGTGTTCGTAATACTCTTTGGTCTTTGTTCTCCATCGACGACGAGACAAAAAGTACTGCTAAAAAACCCACTTGTTCGCAAAACCCAAATGATATTGTTAATGAGGAAGAAGAAGAAGAAGAACCCGTAAACGATGAAGAATTAGAGGCTGTGGTGGATGAAATAACTGAAGAGGAGGTGAAACCAGTGGAGAACAAGGTGGAACCAGAGATTATAGTAGAAGAAGTGGAGGAGGTGAATAGCGGGGATATATTGAAGCCGATGAAAGATCATATAGATCTTGATTCGCAGGCGAAAAAGGCTTCAGTTGCAGGGAGTTTTTGGTCAGCTGCATCGGTGTTTAGCAAGAAATGGCACAACTGGAGGCGAAAACAGAAGCTGAAAAAGAGAAACGATGGCGAAAATTCGGGTACATTGCCTGTAGGAAAGCCTATTTCAAGGCGTTATAATAATAGGGATACCCAATCGGAGATAGCGGATTATGGTTTTGGGAGAAGGTCTTGTGATACTGATCCTCGGTTTTCACTCGATGCTGGTAGGATTAGCTTTGATGATCCGAGGTATTCTTTCGACGAGCCTCGTGCTTCTTGGGACGGTTATTTGATTGGCAGGAGTGCTTTTCCTAGAATGCCGCCTATGGTTTCAGTGATAGAAGATGTCCCTGTTGTGCAAATTCCCCGCACGGATAACCAGATGCTGGTTGAAGAACCACCACGTATTTCAATGAATTCTATCAATGAGGATGAAGGTGGGGTCCCTGGAGGTACTACTCAGACTAAGGAGTATTACTCTGATTCGTCTACGAGGAGAAGGAAGAGTCTTGATAGGTCTAATTCAATTAGGAAGACTGCAGCTGCTGTCGTGGCTGAAATTGATGAGATGAAGGCTGCTGCAATGTCTAATGCTAATAAAGTAGTATTGCCTGCTGTGAGTGTGAGTGATCAATTTCATGGAGCCAAAGTGTTGGTTGGTGAGAGGGATTCAAATTCGTTTTCGAATTCCAATTCTTTGAGAGATGACGGCTCTGAGACTTTTGAATTGACAGGTTTTAGGGATAATTGTTCAGTGATTGGAAATGGTGGGGAGAGAAAGGGGTCGTCGAAAAAGTCAAGGAGGTGGGCCTGGAATTTATGGGGTTTTATACATAGGAGAAGTAGTAGTAATGGGAACAAAGATGAGGAAGATGATAGGTATAGTAGATCAAATGGAGTGGAGAGGTCGTTTTCGGAATCTTGGCAAGACTTGAGGACTAATGGTGATGTAAGAGGTGGTATTAATAGGAAGGTGTTCAGGAGTAATAGCAGTGTGAGCTGGAGAAGCTCGACAAATGGTATTGGTGGATCATTTGGTGGGAGTTTGAGGAAATCTGGTGTTGAGATGAATGGGCATGTAAAGAAGAAAAGAGATGATTTTGTGTTGGAGAGGAATCGGAGTGCGAGGTATTCACCTAGTCATCTTGATAATGGACTCTTGAGGTTCTACTTGACACCCATGAGAGGCAGCCGGAGAGGTTTACCAGGAAAAAGTAGGCCAAATGGCTCACACTCAATTGCGAGGAGCTTACTTCGACTGTACTGATATCCAATCCAAGGTCCTTAGTGCTTCTTTTGATCAAAATGTTAATTTTCCTTGCATTTGTTTCCATATCCCTTGTGCCACTGTAATCTCGCGACAATGCATATGTCATCTATGTACTCCTTGGATTTTTTCTAATAACAGGAAAAGTCTTTTCTTTGTCATGACCTTTCCTTTTAGTACCAATATTATGTCTCTCATTTCACCCTCGATGATTTTGTTTCATGTCTTAATTGAGTAGGATTACTGTGTTTGTACATACTTCTGTTTCACTTAATTTTGTTTTGTTGATTTTTACCTGTAAATTCGGAGTACCTTCAGTTGTCATTAGTGTTATTTGAATGTCCAAACCATTCAAAAATGTTCTTACTTGGATATGTATGAGCAAGCATATTACTGTAAATGGAATTATAAATATGGAAGTTGGGGATTGTATCATGTTTGGTAGTATGACAGCCAGGGTGTATCTTTTTGTTACCAATCTCACGTTACTTGGGTCCTTTACGCTGCTTTCCTTCTAAACGTTTCCACATTTCCACACTTGTATTATAGGAGAAATGCAGCAGATCTCTCTTAATTGCTAGGACTTCTAGATGATTGACTTTATACGTCGTTTAACCCATTTTTCATACTCATAACAACTATGATTCTGCTATAGCAATGTTTGCCAGTAATGATACGTTCCAACTTGTTCTGTGCATATACCGGAAAATTTTATTTTGAAAACTGAAGCCATCAATATGGCTGTTATAACAATGATGTGAATTTCCAAAGGTTACTTAAATCAGCTAATCTTTTGAGATTCAGGATACATGAAACCCAAGCTCTTGACAGGTACACTTGTTAGTGATTTTCATGATTGTTGTTTGTTGAGTTCATTGTTCTGTTGGTCAGCGTCAATTGCTCTTTTCGGACTAGTCCTTGTCAAGGAAACAAAACATAGTGGATCACCCACCCAGAAAAGAAAAACAATAATGTGGTGTGGATCAAGCTGTTAAAAATTTTTACTAGACTAGATAAAGTTACATATCCAAGGTTGTGTGCTTATGATGTTCATTGTGTATACCCTGCTGGAACTGACATTAAGTTTCTTAACCTTTTTTTATCCAGGAATGAGTTTGAGGTTTAGGATTGTACTACAAGCCGCTTATCTTTCTTGGTAACTGACAATATCAGCGCGCAAAAACTGCCTTTTGAAAGAAGTTTCAGTTGCTAATAGGCTCTATGGTAACTCAGTTTGAGAATCAGCAAATTTATGTAGAGTATTGAATGGCATTACTTTGAACAAGTGTATTCTGGAAACTCTACCTTAGACCTTGTTTGGAAAGACTGCAGTTACACTACTGCTAAAGTTTCAAATAGGGGGATTGTGTAAAAAAAAACTGCACAAGATTTATCTTGGTTATATGTAAATGTTCACTTAATTGGTATATGTAGTGTCCACTCTTAGTTCAGAAGACTTGGATTTTTCTTGCTTTCTCAATTGGGGTGTGTATGTTACATTAGATTTGGTTAGAAATGATAAAAGATAAACTGGTGGATCAGCTGTAAGGAGAAGTTTTTCACTTGATTCCCTTATTTCACAGCAAATTCATACCAATAACAACGCTTCAATCCTAATTCAACTGAGTCGGCTATATGAATCCTTAATATCTATTTGTTCCATTTGGATTCATTACATTCGAATACGCAATGTACATCTTTTTTCAATTTTATCTTTCCAGCTAGTTCAGAGGCAGCTCGTTGTAATTCTAAAACAACGTAACATAGTCAAAGTATAATTGAGCAATAGACACATTTCAAGGGAAGGAATAACTATGATATAAATGGTAAGATTCTTTTACATGTTGAGATTTTATCTCTTTGGAGAAAAGCTATGGATTGGTCTGAACTCTCGAGAGTTTCACTATACTTTTTGCAATATTACCCATAAAAATCTTAATGAATGCATGGAAAATGGAGAAATGGGAAGAGTCTTAGCGACCGATTGGACATAATTTAGTTAAGATTTGAAAAGAATAAGTGTTTGGAGTTATGTTAAACTGGTAAATTTTTGGAAGTTGAAATTGCGTTTGGACATGCATTTTATTTTTTTAAAAAAAGCTTGAAGTTTTATGAGTGGAAGAAATTTTTTCACCCAAACACTGTCCTAAACCGAATTTTAAAAAGTTGTTTTTAAAAAAAAAATACAAACTAATCATATTCCATTAACAAACAATAATTTCAAAAAAAATGAAAGAAAATTATGAAATATTATGGCCACAATAAGAAGAGTGAACAAACCAGCCCTAAGTGGAAATCCAAGCATTATTTGGCCTAATTCATCAGCCTAAACATTTCTTTCCTTTCTTCTTTTGAAAAAGAAATGGAGTGAAAAGGAAAAAAGAATACAAAGCAATGATTATATGTCTAAATACTGAGGTGTTTTCCTCATCTTAATGGGAAATCAGAGTACTAATAAAGTCGGCAAATCCCTAAAAATTTTCTAAATATGAGATTTGGAGTTTCATGTTTGTGTCCACTTTTTGGTGTTTCTTTCCTCAATCAACTCATCAAGTAAAAGCTCAATGATCAAAATATGCTGCCTATTAAAGTCAAAAAGTGAGGGAAAAAATTAAAGAAAACATCAGTACATGTTTTCTACCTTCAATTCATGACCAACAAAAAGATGAAAAAAGAAAACAAAAGAGGCTCAAAACCCAATGCCAATATGTCTACTTTCCTCCTCCCAATTAAGTCCTCTTCTTTAGTGGAAATGGTTGGCAAAGATTTTCTTGGAGATTTTAGTAGGGTTTGCCTTCTTTTTCAACAGTTATGTACAACGTGGATGAGGTGCATGAAAATTGAAAATAGTTTTACGAGTCTCACAATTACATGTTTTTTATGACCTTAACCCCAAGACCGAATTCAAAATTTAATCTATATAAGTTTAACTTTTAAATAATATTGAATTCATTGTATTTTTAATATTATAAGTTCATATCTATTATTGTTTGTAATTTTAAAAAAATTTATTCATAAATTTATAATTCGCGTCCAAAATAATGGTTCACAGTACCTCAAGATTGCATTTGCCTCGCTTATTACAGACGAAAAATACTTGGTGATTTCTTTCCATGTACATAAACTTTGATAGACAGAGTTATTCGATATCGGTGCTGATGAGAGGTAGCAAGTACGCGGTGAAATAGTCGAGGTATGGGCATTTAATTTATTAGCTTGAGTTAATTGTAATTGATTACTAATTGAAGAGGCTGTAATTGATTACTACGATCACTAAGTCTTTTCATACTTACTTTTTAAATATGCATAATATTAAATTAAAATGTAAATAAAACTGGAAAAAGCAAGTATTAGAAGTAGAATTTAACAGGTGTTTCAACAAGGCAAACCGCGTAGATTTCTCAGGAAATGTCTTATTCTGTCTTTGAAATGTCAAAACCCACTTTCTGGTTTGGGCTGTTCTGCAATGGTTATTTAGCTCACTGGGCCACTCACAGTATAAAGTCGGGCCTTTTTTTGTTGGACCTCTCTTGAGCACTATTAAGAGATATATTTTAGAGCAAAATTCATTTGTAGCCACTCGGGCCAAACTTATATCACCTGCTAGTCACAAAATGATCCCATACAAGTCATAGCCAAAAAATAATATTAACGGCTAGCAATTGAAAAATCTGAAATCATAAGCTCAACGCAAATGGAAAGGAAATCACTCATAATCGATTTTGTATCCTATATTCACGCGTTCAGTACGGAATCTTCAACCCCCAAACAGTATAAAAGTAACCCAAATATTCACACTGTCAAAGAATTTTAGAGTTTCTGAAGAGTAAACCCAGAGCAGAGCTCCAAAAATATTCACTCTAAAATTCAAAGTTTTTGCACAAATGCAGCCTATAATCAGGTTAATAGAGTTGAGATATCGTTCTGAAATTGTGAAATTAATACAAAATCAACAAACTCAATTAATGTCTACGGAGATTATGAATGTTGGAACCACTGTTTCAATTTTGATTTTGATTTTACTTCAACACAGTGGTAAATGGGTAAGTGAGAGTAAATTTATTAATTTTCTTGTTAGGTGTGTTGATCAATTCGAACTGTAGCTATGAGTATTTTGTTGATGAGATATATAAGCAATTGGGTAGGAATTCAATTACAAGTGAAATGGAGATAAAATATACAGTGAAGAATGGATGTGTAGCAATTCCAATATACTTATATATGGAGATGGAAAAGAAAAACCTGAATATCACTAAATATCCATTATGCATAACATTGAAAACTGTGTATTCAGGTGTTGAATGCTCATATTCAAGTTCATACTTGAGTGGTAACTTACTCGCAACAATTTCTGCTGGTTTACAATATCAGAACGTAGAAGAAGTACACAGAATTAATATTGTTGAGATGATGAATAATCATGGAAAAGAAGACAAATTTGAGATAATGTAGGAAAATTGTATAATAAACAACCTACAACATGAAGAAATTGTAGAAGGTCAATTGTATTGGGGCAAAGATACACTCATTAGTATAATAAAGCACTACGCAATACGAGAAAAATGTCAATTTATAGTGGATAGATCATCTACAACAAGGTATGATTTCTACATATGGGATTGCACTTCTCTGTAATTTTGTGTATACTGCTTGTATAAAAAAATATATAATTATTGTATAATAAGATTGTATATTTGTACTTCTCTGTGACATTGTGTATACTTCTTTATATAAATATATATAAAATATATAATCATTGTGTATTGAGATTGTATATGTGTACTGCTCTAGGACATTTTCTATAGTAGTTGTATAATAAATATAACGTAAATGTATAATAATTATGGAATGGAATAATACAAATTGAATGACTGCAATGAGTACATTTATTGGCCTAGGAAAAAACTATAACGAAGTACTGAAGGAAAATAGCAGTTTGTCGTAGAAGACGACGGTAAATATTCTTTTATTATGTCTTACTTCATACACCTGAATAACATAATTTGACAAAAATGCATTAATACTTGTCATATCACTGTTTTACTAATGATATATATTTAAATTTAGGTGAGGCCTTTAACCGATTATGTATATGTAGTGATGGAAGCTAGACAAAGACAAAACATAGTCTCCATGCAAAAAAGGGAATGCTCGTGCAAACGGTTTCAAGTGGATGAGATTACTTGCCCACATGTTTATGGCTGTATTGGACTACATATAGATAGAAGCACCCAAATATTGTTCTGCCTATTACACCAAGGAATAATTCAGGAAGACACGTACAGTGCCAGTTAATCCACTTCCAAATGAGACTACATGAGACTTTCCAACAGAGGTGTTAGATAATATGGCCCTACCACCGATAGTAAAGGACAAATAAGGAAGACTGGCGAAGTCGCGACGCAAGAGACTTTATGAATATTTGTATACTGAAACAGTTACCTGTGGACTGTGTGGAAAATAAGGACACAACAAAAGAACATACATGAATGCTCGAGACAACTAGTAGATATTGCTACAATGATTTAGTGTTTTGTAATTTTTTTTCTTGTGAATGTTACAATTAAAATATTAGAAAATAATGAGATTTGCAATCAGATTCTCTCTAATGTATGAATAAGGATACTACTTTCTGTCGTAATGAAAGTATTGGTAGAAGACTGGAAGTTTTATTTCAAATACTGTTAAGTTGATGTTTGTATCCTTTAAGATGTCATTCTGCTTGCTAAAAATTGGGTATGTATAAATCATATGTTTATACAATATAGACTATCACTATACAAAAAATATACAAATAAATTATCACTATACAAAAAATATACGAATAGACTACCACTATACAATATATATATAATTTATATACAGTTTAGCTTACCCCAAACTTCATTCACAAAACTGCCTAGAACAACTTAGCAATACCAACTAAATTTGCAAAACTTGTCCAAACAGATTAAAACTGTAGAAGCTACAAAACTACACAAAATCTGAAGCTTTCAAAATTCCACTATTAACTAAAAACAAACAAGTCGCAATTAAAAGTAATATTCAACATTAGCATTTCAAACANGATTATCACTATACAAAAAATATACGAATAGACTACCACTATACAATATATATATACAATTTATATACAGTTNTGTGATATAACTATACAACTGTATCCAATCATAATACAATATCAGAACCAAACTACTTCATCTTAAACTGCATGTGAACTTTCCGCTAAACTATTCCAAACTATTTCATCTTGCCCTTTAACTTGCCCTTTTTCGTGATATCCTTCAAAGTCTCGTCATCACCAATGGAATGCAACTTGCCCCTTTTCTTATTATCCTTCAAAGTCTCGTCATCACCAATGGAATGCAACTTGCCCCTTTTCTTATTATCCTTCAAAGTCTCGTTATCACCAATGGCATGAGACTTGCCCTTTTTTTTGTTATCCTTCAAAGTCTCGGCATCACCAACGGTATGTGACTTGCCTTTTTTTGTCAGATCCTTTAATCTACCAGTAGACTCTTCGTCACTAACTGCACGTGCTCTTTATTTCTTCACTCCATAATCTCATAGAAATATACCATATCGGTTCCGTATCTCATCAATATCAATAGCTTTAGGAATTCTGCTGCCTTGAATGATGTACTCAATAAATGCAACAACATAAACACCACAATCACTACGTACAAGGTCACACATAAACGTTGAATAAGTTAGTATACTATCCAGATAGGAATTGATGTACAAAAATGAATAAGAATAAAAAATATTCAATAATAATTTACGTATTATCTTGCGTTAACCCATCAACGACATGAATCTCAAAAGGATCAGTGGCAAAAATTCCCATAGAATTTTTCTTTGTGTCCCAAAAACTAATACGATGAAGGAAATATGGGAGCAACACTAAGTATGGCTCAATTGATCTCCGAACTGCAATATTCTGTCGTGCGCCACACATGGAATCGTATACATAAATGCGTAGATCTTTGAATGACAGTCTCGCCAGTATCCAGTGCTACTTATCAGGCAGATTTATAGGGAAAAGGACTTCATCAACAGTACACCAAGAAAAATTACATGTTAAAAAATACTCAAGTATATACTCAATAATTGGATCTTTTTTTAGTAATCAAATTCATATTTCTATTTTTCTCCAAAAACTCTTTGTACAAATTCCAAATCAAGTAGTTAAACCAACAATCAGTAGTTGTGAATCTTACTGGAACATTAGCACTGTACTTCCCTTTCTTTCTCAAATATTTAAAAATAATATCAATATGATGAAATCTGAAGACTAAACACACATAGTCAGAAAATTACATTATGAGAAAACTAAAATGTACATTTTATGTATAAACCGATTATACATTCTATCGAAGATACTGCAAATATACAATTGAATCATAAAGATATAATAAATATACAAGTGGATCATATAAAAGCATTCACTTATTATACCTAATAATAAATATAAAAAGCAGATCATAAAACATATACATTTATTATACATTATGACAAATCTTATTTTATACAAGATAGTTAGAAAAGCATCAGCAAAAATATATTAACTAACCAGTATAGTTTTGATTTACTGAATCACACAGGGGTTGTCATGACCCAAAATTTATTAAAGGTCGTGATGACGCCTAACACCGCCGTCAGGCAAGCCAACAGTGATTTATCAACTTAATTACTCATTTTAGTATTTTGAAATCATAATTTTCATTAATTAAATAGTATGAAATAGAATTTACAGGGTAAATGATAATATTTACACGAACTATAATAATGAACAATCTGTAGAAACCCTCAAAATTCGGTGTCACAAGTGCATGAGTATCAACTAAAAAATATAATAAAATACTACATTTGTCTGGAATACAAATTAGACAAGAGAATATAAATAACTCTGATGGGGACTCTGCAGGTTGCAGATCATAACATGGAATGCAGCTCATGGTAAATTCTCCGCAATAGCCGCGCCTTTACACCCAAAAGACCACGAGACATATATGTACCTGCACAATAAGTGTAACAAGTGTAGCATGAGTACGTAAATCAACGCATACCCAGTAAGTATCTAGCCTAAGTCAAGAGAAGTAGTGACGAGGGGTCAACATCGACACTTACTAGTGGTCCAATAAGAAAAATACAGTAGAAGTAAACAGATGTGAGTCAGAGTAAATAAACGAAATAACAAGTATAAATACATGGTAAAATTCTCCTCTCAGCAATAACTCAAGCACTCAACTAGTAGTTACCTCCTCAATCGGAGTATATATATAATGGACCTCACCAGATTGGTCGTCATAGTTCAAATCAGGAAAACTCACAGGCATACTAGCTTCTCGTAAAAAATTACGCACAATTTCATAAAGGTATTTTAGAGAAACTCCGAGGCGTACGACTCGATCCCATCATAATGTGCGCACTGCCAAGGGTCGAACGGCACAAACTATAGATACATCTATTATATTGCCGAGACGAATGGCCCACTCCCATGAGAGGGTGATACATAATCCTACTGAGGCGAATGGCCCGATCCCATCATAATGTGCGCACTGCCGAGGGTCGAACAACACGAATCATAGATGTATCTATTATACTACCGAGGCGAACGGCCCAATCCCATTAGAATAAGAAGCTTTAACAGGTCCTTGACCTCACTCACAAATAAACGTGTGAGATATATATTTTTAAGGAAAGCCCTTCGAGGAAAACGCATAGCACGGGAGAAATTCGTAATAGGAGTACAATTATTCCGCGGCTAATCATGAAGCCCGTCAAATCTCTACAATAGCAAGTCTATCATTCTACGCAAGTCTAGTCTCAAGTCGCAACATAAAACAAAGGAATTTAATAGGCAATGGACAACTAAAATAGTACAGTTATAGCATGGCGGGAACCTAAGTCTACCCGGACATAACTTGAATCTAGCTACGTACGGACTCTCGTCACCTCGTACGTACGTAGCCCCTGCAACAACTAGCACAAATCAAATACATCACCTAGGGGTAGTTTTTCCCTCACAGAGTTAGACATGAGACTTACCTCGCTCCGAAGTTTCATAGATGGCTCCGACGCCAGTCCAACACCTCAAACCAATGCTCGTGTCTCCAAAACTAGTCAAACAATATGCCAATATATAAATATATACTCCATTACCCATAATTAATCAATTTATAATAATCCTCAACTCCACTCGAAAAGTCGATAAAGTCAACCTTCGGGCCCACGTGCCTGGATTCGAAATTGTTTTGAAGATAATCATTACCCATAACATTACGAACTCAAATATATAATTTATTCCTAATTCCATTTCCAAAATCATGGTGAAAATCTAAAATTATCAATTCTAGGTCTTCCTCTTAAAATCCCAAAATTCCCATAAATTTCCATGTGCAAAATCCGTATATACTCCAAGTATTTCACTAAATTGTGTGGGAATTACTTACCTTGTAATGGTTGATGAAAATCTCCCCTTGAAGCTCTCCAAAAATCGCTTAAGCCAAGAGAGAATGAAAGAAAATGGGCCAAACCCCGTTTTTATAAAAACCTTACTACCCAGAAAAATTCCGCTTCTGCAGTCCAGAAGGTCACTTTTGCGACAGCCGCTTCTGCGGCTCCAAGTCTCGCACCTGCGAGAACCCAATCCAGGTCTCTGGCCGCTTCTACAGCCCTGATGCGCATCTGCGCCCCTGCTTCTGTGCTACCCCACTCCGCAGGTGCGGTCCCGCTTATGCGGCAAAACGACCGCATCTGCAGCCCTTTTTCCGCAGGTGCCCAACAAAATTCGCTCATGCGCTTGCCTGGCCGCTTTTGCGACGTCGCACCTGCGGCCCTTTTTTCGCAGGTGCGATTGCACCAGTACTCAGGCCCTTCAGCAATACAACAAAGCTCCAAAGTGATCTGCGACTCGTTCGAAATACACCCGAGGCCCCCGGGACCCCGTCCAAACTTACCAATAAGTTTTATAACATAACACGAACCTACTCGGGGTCTCAAATCGCACCAAACAACATCAAAATTGCAAATCGACGATCGAAACCTTTCGATAAACTTTCAAACTTCGATGAACGTATCCGAACCATATCAAAACATCCCGGAATTATGCCAAACTTTGCGTACAAGTCACAAACCACGATACGAACCTATTCTAAGACTTGGAACCTCAAACGGACATCGATAACACCAAAGTCCACTTCAAATCAAACTTAAGAAATTCTTAAAATTTTAAAATGTTAACCTTCCATAATAAGTGCTGAAATGTTCCTAGGTGATCCGATACTCAACCCGGGTATATATCCAAGTACGAAATCATCATACGAACCTATTGGAACCTTCGAATCCCTATTCTGATGTTGTTTACTCAAAAGTCAAACCTTAGTCAATTCTTCCAACTTAAAGCTTTCGAAATTAGAATTTTTCTTTCCAAATCAACTTCGAACTTCCTGAAATTCAATTCTGACCACACATACAAGTCATAATATCTGAAGTGAAGCTACCCAAGGCCTTAAACCACCGAACGACACGGTAGAGCTCAAAATGACTAGTCGGGTCATTATATTTTCCCCACTTAAATATACGTTCGTCCTCGAATATGCTAAGAACTGCTCCGGAGTTGTCCAAAGTCATTTTTAACACTTCTTGCACCTATACGTACCACCACAACCCATGTGAGCATGTTAGCTCGAGCCAGACCAAAGATCCTTCCTATAACCTTAGCTAACAAGCTTTAGAGCATTGATGGGTTGTTATGACTAAGAAAAAGAAAACAACAGGGGTAATTCGAACAAAGAACTTGTCAAATAATTAGAAACCGCACAAGCAGACAACCACGCGATCCAATTGTAGATGGTGGGGCTCCCCCACTTATCTTTAAGGTACAATTACATAAACCTAGAACCCACGAAGATTTCTCCTTCTCAATTACCATGATCTCGCAACTAACTCCCAACCTCCTAGAAGATATTCATTTTCGATCCATCAACACTAGAAATACCAATTCGATTCTAAAACTACTACACTCCGCTATTTCTAACAACCGCTTTTTAGGCACCACTTCCCAACATCCTGCCCCGAAGGCAAATCGAAGAAGACCATAACACCGGGGAACCCTAATGCGTTCGAACAAGGATGATGACACCATATCACAAATGATAATTTCACCACGCTCACAAATGTCAAGTCTCGTTACTTCATCAACCAAACCTGGACATCTATAGTCCGATTGCCTTTCCTTGCTGGAATTAAATGCTGAACCTCTAAATCATGCATTGAGAAATCCTCTTTTCAAGTCATTCACTACCTCGACACATAAACAAGTACCATACCATTACACCAACATTGTATGATAAAAACACTTATACATCATAGCAATCCGTGCACAGTCTCGAAATCATAGGAAATACATATACTGAGATGGAACAAAAGAACATCCTTCTGCTAGGCGACGATAATAGCCTGCCCGAACACGCAGGGAAAAATATTCTGCACCACGTATGCAGTACCACTACAACTCCTCGACACCCAATTGATAACCAGCGCCCCACGTTGCGTAAGATTGAGTTGGAAGGAAATAAAGGCACAAGCCTCAATGGAATCAAATCGCACGATGAGGAATCAAGAAGGGAAGTGCTCCTAATATCCCTGTAGCCTCTCGAAGATAAGTAGAGACATCTCCGTACCGATCCGCAAGACTCTACTGGACTTGCTCATGACTCGTGAGACCTAAGTGAACCTAACGCTCTAATACTAAGCTGTCACGACCCAAAATCCAGTAAAGGTCGTGATGGCATCTAGCACCGTCGTCAGGCAAGCCAACAGTGATTTATGAATTTAATTACTCATTTTGTATTTTGAAATCATAATTTTCATTAATTAAATAGTATGGAATAGAATTTACAGGGTAAATGATAATATTTACATGAACTACAATAATGAACAACTTGTAGGAACCCCCAAAAACCAGTGTCACAAGTGCTTGAGCATCAACTAGGAAATATAATAAAATACAACATTTGTATAAAATACACATTAGATAGAAGAATATAAATAAATCTGATGGAGACTCTGCAGGCTGCGGATCGTAACATGAAATGCAGCTCATGGTAAAGTCTCCGCAATAGTTGTGCCTTTGCGCCCAAAAGACCACCAAACATATATGTACATGCACAATAAGTGTAGCAAGTATAGCACGAGTACGTAAATCAACGCGTATCCAGTAAGTGTCTAGCCTAACTCAAGAGAAGTAGTGACGAGGGGTCGATATCGACACTTACTAGTGGTCCAATAAGACATATACAATATAAGTAAATAGATGTGAGTCAGAGTAAATAAACAAAACAACAAGTATAAATACGTGGTAAAATTCTCCTCTCAGCAATAACTCAAGCTCTCATCTAGTAGTTACCTCCTCAATTCGAGTATATATATAATGGACCTCACCGAATAGGTCGTCACAGTTCAAATCAGGAAAACTCACAGATATACTAGCTTCTTGTCAAATATCACGCACGATTTCATAAGGGTATTTTAGAGAAATGCTGAGGCGTACGGCATGATCCCTTCATAATGTGTGCACTGCCGAAGATCAAACGGCACGAACCATAGATATATCTATTATATTGCCAAGGCGAACAGCCCGCTCCCATGAGAGGGTGATACATAATCCTGTTGAGGCGAACGGCCTGATTCCATCATAATGTGCACACTGGCGAGAGTCGAACGACACAAACCATAGATGTATCTATTATACTGCCGAGGCGAATGACCCGATCCCATTAGAATAAAAAGCTTTAACGAGCCCTTGACTCTACTCACGAATAAACATGTGAGATATAAAATTTTAAGGAAAGCCCTTCGAGGAAAACGCATAGCACGGGAGGTATTCGTAAGAGGAGTACAATTATTCTGTGACTAATCATGAAGCCCGTCAAATGGTCTATCACTCTACGCAAGTCTAGTATCAAGTCGCAACGTAAAATAAAGGAATTTCATAGGCAAAGAACAACTCAAATAGTACAGTTATAGCATGGCGGGAACCTAAGTCTACCGGACATAACATGAATCTAGCTACGTACGGACTTTTGTCACCTCGTGCGTACGTAGCCCCTGTAACAAGTAGCACAAATCAAATACATCACCTAGGGGTAGTTTTCCCCTTACAGAGTTAGACATGAGACTTACCTCGTTCCGAAGTTCCATAGATGGCTCCAACGCCAGTCCAACACCTCAAACCAATGCTCGTATCTCCAAAGCTAGTCAAACAATATGCCAATCCATAAATATATACTCCATTATCCATAATTAATCAATTTATAATAATCCCCAACTCCGCTCGAAAAGTCGATAAAGTCAACCCTCGATCCCACATGCCCGGATTCCAAAATTTTTTAAAAATAATTATTACCCATAATATTACGAAATCAAATATATAATTTATTCCTAATTCTATTTTCAAAATCATGATGAAAATCCAAAACTATCAATTCTAGGTCTTTCTCTTAAAATCCCAATATTCCCATAACTTTCCATGTGAAAAATCCGTATATACTCCAAGCATTTCACTAAATTGTGTGGGAATTACTTACCTTGCAATGGTTGATGAAAACTCCCCTTGAAGCTCTCCAAAAATTGCTCAAGACAAGAGAGAATGAAAGAAAATAGGCCAAACCCCATTTTTATAAAAACCCCACTGCCCAGAAAAATTTCGCTTCTGCGATCCAGAAGGTCGCTTCTGCGGCTCCAAGTTTCATACCTGCGAGAACCCAATCCAGGTCGTCGGCCGCTTATGCAGCCCTGATGCGCATATGTGCCCCCGCTTCTGTGCTGCCCCACACGGCAGCTGCGGTCCCGCATCTGCGGCGAAACGACCGCATCTGCGGCCCTTTTTCCATAGGTGCCCAATGAAATCTGCTCGTGCGCTTTTCTGGCCACTTTTGCAGCGTCGCACTTGCGACCCTTTTTTCGCAGGTGCGATTGCACCAGTACTCAGGCCCTCCAGCAATACAACAAAGCTCTAAAGTGATCCGTGACTCGTCCGAAATACACCCGAGGCCCCCGGGACCCTGTCCGAACTTACCAATAAGTT
>AWOL01S0033276.1:3668-66520 GCA_000715115.1 Nicotiana otophora
ACACTTCTGCACATTGCGTGCAGATGTTGGCTGTTGTTGTTGCTGTGCTCAATGGTTGCGGGACTTGAAGATGTACCTGCGTTCCTGTTATAGCTGCCTTTTGTTCAGGATAGCCTTAGATTTATAAAAGTTCTGTTTATGTATTATTCAAACAGACTATGTATTATTTCATTTCCGCTTTGTATATTCTATTCTTAAAAGCTCATGATTTGTACTACCAGTTCTTGGGGAATGTATAAGGTTAAGATAATTATTTACTTAAATTTCTTTAATAATTGTTATTGGAATTGGATAGTTGAAAGTTGGCTTACCTAGCGGGTTGGGTTAGGTTCCATCACAACTAGTTGGATTTTGAGTCGTGACATGTACCAATTCTCATTGTGTTATAATGAAACTCTTAGACCTTTTATTCTATTTGTTTAATCATCTTGCCTAATTATAATCCACATAGTCTTAATTTCGGCTGGGATCCAGAGTTGTGGACCTCGAAGAGTGCCTAACACCTTCTTGTTGAGGTAATTTAAGCCCTTACCCTATCTTTGTTGGCGCTGACTAGTTAAACAGAGTTATCTGCATAATAGGTGTCCTAAAGAACCTTAAAAATCATTATGTGGCGACTCTTCTTCATTTAACACTTTTCCTCCCACTCAAAAGAGTTGTCACACGTCAAAGCCCACTTTTGTGAGAAAAAAAGGGGCGTGACAGCATGGTGACTATGCTGGGGATTTACGCTTAGGCTCTTACCATAATGAACTTGATTTACGTGGATTACTTTCTTTATTACCTGTACATCCCTTCTTCACCTTTATTTGTTTAACTTTCCTATTACATACATATCATTTTTCCTATTTACCTTTATTTGTTTAAATTTGTTATGACATGCACATCCCTTTTCCGGTCACCTTTATTTGTTTAAATTTGTTATGACATGCACATCCCTTTCCCGTTCACATTTACTTGCTATGACCACTCTTCATTTCATCTTGTCTAAGACTGCCATATCATCCATATTCCCATATCTTCTTTATTACATTCTTGCATATATTCCACGAACTAAACTGACTCTTTCCTTTTGTCTTTCCTTTCTATATTTCCTATGTTTACCTTATTATTGTATTTACTACTTTTACATATTTATCATGCAAATATTTGACAACGTGTTATTTCTGCATAAAGCATGCTCCACATCATACTCCACTCGTGCTAATTATCAACATAGCGACGCTTGATGAGTGCCCGCGTTGTTCCAAAATTACCTTTTTTAAATTGGAAAGGCTTATTTACGGTAGACTAGTCGATCAGCGGTGCAATCGACGGTCCCATGCCTTTCGCTCTCAAGTTGTCCACTTGGGAGTACCGGTCTAGGCCATTCTAGAAACCTTACTCCAATATCATATTTTCATGCATCATGTTAAACTTAGTATGGGTTAGAACGTTGTTAACGTAATAGCCCACTAAGATAAGCCTTATCCAAAGTCCGATGGGATTTCTACAATCCCAATGGACACTACCATGTTATGTGCATTACTTGATGAAAATATGCCAATATATTGATCACTGCTGTGTAAGTGGTCGTATTTGGAGGGGGAAAGGGCTAACTTTATTTGTTTGCAGAAAATGAAACACGAAGTCCCCAGGTTCGGCATGGTCCAAAACATCCCACCTCTGCTACTTGACTGGTGGAAAGACCTTGCGCCTTGCGACAAGAATCATGTAAGAAGAGTACTTGGTGACTTGCCGTCTTTGCTTAATATCTAACCAACTAAAGCTTTGATTGAGGCTGCTACCATGTTCTGGGATGATAAAAGAGCGGTCTTTCGATTTTGTGACATAGAAATGACTCATCTCTTAGAAGAAATAAGAGGTTTTTCTAAGCTGCTATGGGATAGTCCAGGGTTACTAGTATCATAGAATCGAACCCCTCGCAGTTTTCTAAAGATGTTGGGCTTTAAGGAAAATGAAGAATTGCTTTGCTTAAAGAAATCCTACATCCCTTTTGGGTTTCTTTATGAGCGTTATGGGCATAGTAAGTCGTACCGTCTTCATCCACTACGCTACCTAAGACCTAGCACTATCTCTTTGGTCATTTAGGGCTAAGCACCGCCCTCATCTCACACAAGACTAAACCTTGTCTTGTCTCGTCCTCGCATATGACCAGGGATTATATATTTGCATTTCATGGGCTAAAACATCGCCATTTTGTCCAAAGGCGTCATAGTACGAAGGCATCATCCTCAGAGCCGGGAAACACCATTCCATGGCCTGAGGATCTCTCAAAATTGCATATCATTATTCAAAGGCGTCATAGTCCAGAGGTACCATCCCCAAGGCCCGATGACACCATTCATGGCCTGTGAATCCCTTATCATACGCTTCATTGCCCAGGACGTCATGGTCTAAGGACATCATCCTCACCATCCAAAGACAACCTTCATGGTCCAACGGGAATTTGCATCACGTTTAAACTTTCGCAATAACCCATATATATATATATATATTTGCATGCACTATGTTTTATGTTTTGCAGGTAATCCAGGAAGTAACCGTTCTACAAATGGGAGCAATCTTCCCTCTGGTTTCTGTTCATAACATTCACATCCTTCAATCATTTCAAACATAACCAACTACCAGTAATCGCCTATCTTTTACTTTGTGACCGTTCAGATTTCTGCCTTGTGACACATCCGTAACATTTCAAATTCACATTCATGACTCCGCATAAATTCATCTGATACCATCATACCTAAAAGAACCCTCTCCGAAACATGCAAACATTCTTATAACGACTCCATCGGTTTCGTTTACCGTTAGATCCAGAACTATATACTGCCTGATTCCCGTAACACCAGGGATATGTAGGCAACCTAGGAATCGGGGTTCGGTCTCCATGGTTTCAAATCACATCATTCCTCACTCAATTCGGCCAAAATTGGTCATCATTTTCTTTACCCGACAACTCTTTTATCATTCCCGGGGAAAGAGGGGCAGTTGTTGATACCCAATTTTGCCCTCATATTTTCTCAAATTGTATATATACTTTCAAAATATCATTTCGCATCATTATTTAGTTTACAAAATCTATACAAGTATTTTCTATAATTGTTCATAATCTTTAGAGCTTCAAAATTGATTTTCTTACATTTAAATTACTTGAATATTTATTAATTACTCCTTCAAATAATTTTGTGATGACTTAATCATCTAAAATTATTATTTTCATCCGTAATACATTGTTTCAAATATTTTTACTTTATTTTTTACACTAGAAGTTTAGGCTATTTGCACAACCTTGAAATAATAGCCTATATTTTATAACTTTATTGCATTTGTCAGTTTATTCAAGGTCAAAATAATATTTTACATTTTTTATGATCTTCTACTATTGTTTTAAGGTATTAATTTGCATAAATAATATTTTTATATATTTATTTAACTATTTTATTAAATTATTTCCCTTTTAATCTCTTATTTAAAAAGATGGCCCACTTTGTTGAGCTATTTTCGGACTAAACATACCCAAACCCCTGGCCCAATCTTCAAGCCCAACCCCAAGCAACCCCAATAAGCCTAACCAGTCCAAAACCCGACTCATCTCTTCTCAAAACTCAGTTGTTGATCAAAAGCGATCAACAACTCACAACACTCCACTCTCTTTCCATATATCCCTCACCCTAAACCTTAATCCCATTCCCACAACCCAGCCACCTATGCATTTACTCACTCCTACACAAAACCCTAAACACCTCTTCCCAAATCCCTTCAAAACCCGGCTAAATCATGAAATTCTTTCACGGTATGCTTACCTTATTTGTACAATCTCATTATCATTCATTCGTTCGTGGTATTACTTAGTACTTGCCTGATTTTGGACTCTGAATCGAGTGCAATCCCCCTCAACCCACAAGATTCAGACAAAAATGCGTTTGTATGCACTCTCAACAATGTCGTATGGGTTTGATTCACCGAGTATTTTTGGCTAATTTTGACTATTTTTCAAACTAGGGTTTGTTCGATCTTTACCTATTTTGATTCGTAATAGGCTATGCATGTGACTTTCCTTGTTCCTACTTAAACTTGATTGATCTTCTTTCCTTATTTTTGTTTGAATAATTTGTTTTCCATGTTTACTTGTTCGATTTTCACACTATGTAAATCCCTCCCCATTCCCCTTAGAAACAGACTTTTTCACGAGATTCACTAAACACTAAAGGTTGTCACTCTATTATTCTCTCATTCTCTTGTTTTGTACTTTGGCTCTTGGCCGGCTGAAAGCCAATGCCACCGGAATTCGATTTTTCAACTTTGTTAGTGCGAGCACTGCCCGGGGTTCGCTTGAAACCTTTGAAAACTCTGACACACTAAGATTCTGGGTTCTATTGCTCTTTGCTGACATTCAGAGTATTGTGGAGGTTATTATTGCTTGTTTGTCTATTTGTCAAGTGATAACTGGTAAGTTCCTTAGCTTTTGCAATTTTATTATCCTGTGTTCATGATAATGTGTTTCTAGACCATCTCTATGTGCAACCTTGTTGGCATTGAACTCGTTTTGTGATTAGAACTTTTTTAGCATTTGATTTTACTTAAATCTTCCAGTTCTGAGATATTTTTATGCTTGAATAATTTGGACACTCTTAAGTTCGTTTAGCCTAATGTGTTGGTACCTAAATATTTACATTTACTGCTTGGCATGCGTTTGCTTCCCTGCTTTGTTCTGGGTTCCTGTAATGACTGATTCGTATCTATAATGTGTCCTAATCTATGACATTCACTCTAGCTATGACCGGCTCCCATGCTATTTTGTCACTCATTATGTTTTCGGTTTGCCTAATCATGTATCCCCTGGTGATTACTTGGGATCTTTAGAGTAGCCATCTTAACGTGTGTTTCCTTATAATGTTTGATATTGTTTTTTTTAGTGATATAAGTTGGCATGTCTACTTTCTGGTGTTGGGATAGATATTCAACATAATTTGGATCCCTAGGCTTTAAATCCTTTAAGTTAGTGCTCTACTTTAGACTCGTTTGGCATTGTGCATCTTTGTATGTTAATCTTGTAGTCTCAGAAAACTTGATTCCCCTGCTTCTTACAAAAGGTTTTCTACCCAATATGCTAAGTGTTTGAATTTGTGATATCAACCTGTCCTTTGAGTTTTGTTGTTTATCTTTGCTTGTATTTTCACCCCTGCTATGTCTACTTAAATATAAGTGCACCTCTTCCAAATTCTAACACTTGATCACTGTCATCTCACTTTCATTTGTTACCTACACTATTCTGAATCTATCACTCTTGGCCGGCTGAAAGACAAGGCCACCAAAACTCTCTCTATTGACCTCCCTAGTGTGAGCACTGCTCGGGGTCCATTTGAGACCTTTGTGAACTCTAACATACTAGAATTTGGGGTTCTTCGATCACTCTCTTTGATGCTGGAACTTGAGTTGTCTTTTGCATTTAGCTTTTCTTCCTCACATTATTTGTATAATCTGCAAACTGGGTTGTGTAAGTGATTTTTGTGTAATTCAATATTTGGGTCATATGGCCAATTTGTGACTATTTGGTTTGGCTCGAGTTCCTCTATGAATCTTGGGCTGTGTTGATGTGTATAGTCCCCTATTTGGATCTGGGCATGTTATTTGCGAAGAAGGATTATATTGAAGACCCCTGAAATACTGGGTATCTCCTTTGGGCCTGTTGTAGGCCTACTATAATTACTTGTGTAATATTTGTACTTATATTCCTCATCTGGTCTGTAATAATTTTGTAATAAATAATTGGGGTATTAGTGAAATTGGAAAAACGGTATATTTTAATATTTGCATGAAAGGGTAGAAAACATGCCTATAAGATTCGTATGATTTACTTATTACTTTATCCAACCTGACATTTATCCTATTTGAATTTCCATGTATGTTAGGGGAAATCCTGCCATTAGGGGAATCACACACTCCCACAACTTGTTTACTATCAAAGCATGAGCTTAAATACTCTATGTATTCCCATGTCCAATGTTATGTGTCACTAGATAGTATGCCTATGGGAAACAAATGCCAATAACCATCCTTCAATTTGCATAATGACAGCATGTTCAGTTTGCATTCATTTGTTGTCTAAATGTGGAGGCTAACTTGAGCCTTTAACTGTCCTTAAGTGAAGTCCTATTTGTTTTGAATGTCGCTTAGCTTTATCATTTTGAGCAGCCTAAGTAAAGTCTAGAACCACCCAAATAGAGGTCCAACGCCACCTGGACCATAGGCATGGGACGAGCAGTGCACGCATAGGACTCGACCTAGAATTGAATTAGAACGCTTTAAGTAAACAACTTCAACATTGTAATCGGGTAGCAGGAGATGACAGTCTGTGCCCGCTGAATAATATGAGCAACTTATATCTAAAAGGAGTTACAAAATATTATTTATGTTGCACAGGGTGATCCTTTAGGCTAAAGAACTTAGGAAACCCCTCTTTTCTCTTTATACCTTTAGTCATCTAATATAGACCGTTATAGTTATATCCTTGTAGTCCTTAAGATTTGTATCAATTCTCATTGTGTTATAATGAAACTCTTAGACCTTTTATTCTCTTTGTTTAATCATCTTACCTAATTATAATCCACATAGTCTTAAGTTTGGTCGGGTCCCATAGTTTTGGACCTAGAAGAGTGCCTACCACCTTCTCTTTGAGGTAATTTGAGCCCTTACCCGATCTTTGGTGGCTCTACCTAGTCAAACAGAGTTATCTACATAATAGGTGCCCTAAAACACCTTAAAAATTATTAGGTGGTGACTCTTCTTCTTTTAACACTTTTCCTCCCACTCAAAAGAGTTATCACGCGTCGAAGCCCGCTTTCGCTAGAAAAAAGGGGGCGCGACAGCATGGTGACTATGTTGGGGATTTACGCTTAAGCTCTTACCACAATGAACTTGACTCACGTGGATTACTTTCTTTATTGCTTGTACATCCCTTCTTCACCTTTATTTGTTTAAATTTGCTATTACATACATATCATTTTTCCTGTTTACCTTTATTTGTTTAAATTTGCTATTACATACATATCATTTTTCCTGTTTACCTTTATTTGTTTAAATTTGTTATGACATGCACATCCCTTCTCCGGTCACCTTTATTTGTTTAAATTTGTTATGACATGCACATCCCTTTCCCGTTAACCTTTATTTGCTAAGACCACTCTTCATATCATCTTGTCTAATACTTCCATATCATCCTTATTCTAATATCTGCTTTATTACATTCTTGCATATATTCCATGAACTAAACAGACTCTTTCCTTTTGTTTTTCCTTTCTATATTTCCTATGTTTACCTTACTATTGTATTTACTGCTTTTACATATTTATTATGCAAATATTTGACGACGTGTTATTTCTGCATAAAGCATGCTCCACATCATACTCCACTCGTGCCAATTATCAACATAGCGATGCTTGATGAGTGTCCGCGTTCTTTCAAAATTACTTTTTTTAAATCGAAAAGACTTATTTGCGGTAGACTAGTCGATCAGCGGTGCAATCGATGGTCCCATGCCTTTCCCTCTCAAGTTGTCCACTTGGGAGTACCGGTCTAGGCCATTCTAGAAACCTTACTCCAATATCAAATGTACATACATCATGTTAAACCTAGTATGGGTTAGAACGATGTTAACGTAATATCCCACTAAGATAAACCTTGTCCAAAGTCCGATGAGATTTCTACAGTCCCAATGGACACTACCATGTTATGTGCATTATTTGGAGAAAATGTGCCAATATGTTGATCATTACTGTGTAAGTG
Source organism: Nicotiana otophora (assembly GCA_000715115.1). NCBI lineage: Eukaryota > Viridiplantae > Streptophyta > Magnoliopsida > Solanales > Solanaceae > Nicotiana > Nicotiana otophora. Next base: position 11,454 of record AWOL01S0033276.1, read on the forward strand.
GTCGTACCTAGACGGGGAATGGGCTAACTTTATTTGTTTGCAGAAAATGAAACACGAAGTCCCCGGGTTCGGCATGGTCCAAAACATCCCACCTCTGCTACTTGACTGGTGGAAAGACCTTGCGCCTTGCGATAAGAATCATGTGAGAAGAGTACTTGGTGACTTGCCGTCTTTGCTTAAAGACCTTGCGCCTTGCGATAAGAATCATGTGAGAAGAGTACTTGGTGACTTGCCGTCTTTGCTTAAAGACCTTGCGCCTTGCGATAAGAATCATGTGAGAAGAGTACTTGGTGACTTGCCGTCTTTGCTTAAAGACCTTGCGCCTTGCGATAAGAATCATGTGAGAAGAGTACTTGGTGACTTGCCGTCTTTGCTTAAAGACCTTGCGCCTTGCGATAAGAATCATATTCTGGGATGAGAGAAGGGCGGTCTTTCAATTTTGTGACATTGAAATGACTCCTCTCTTAGAAGAAATAAGAGGTTTTGCTAAGCTGCTATGGGATAGTCCAGGGTTACTAGTACCATAGAATCGCACCCCTCGCGGTTTTCTAAAGATGTTAGGCTTTAAGAAAAATGAAGAATTGCTTTGCTTAAAGAAATCCTACATCCCTTTTGTATTTCTTTATGAGCGTTATGGGCATATTAATTCGTACCGTCTTCATCCCTACCTCACATCTCAAATCTCAACTGTTGATCTCAAATCAACCTGTCCTTTGAGTTTTGTTAATTATCTTTGCTTGTATGTTCACCCCTGCTACGTCTGCTTAAATATAAGTGCACCTCTTCCAAATTCTATCACTTGATTACTGTCATCTCACTCTCATTTGTTACCTACATTATTCTGAATCTATCACTCTTGGTCGGCTGAAATCCAAGGCCACCAAAACTCTCTCTATTGACCTCCCTAGTGTGAGCACTGCTCGGGGTCCATTTGAGACTCTTGTGAACTCTGACACACTAGGATTTGGGGTTTTTTTATCACTCTTTTTGATGCTGGAACTTGAGCTGTCTTTGGCATTTAGCTTTTATTCCTCATATTATTTGTATAATCTGCAAACTGGGTTGTGTAAGTGATTTCTGTGTAATTCAATATTTGGATCATATGGGCAATATGTGACTATTTGGTTTGGGTTGAGTTCCTCTATGACTTTTAGGCTGTGTTGATGGGTATAGTCCCCTGTTTGGATCTGGGCATGCTATTTGCGAAGAAGGAGTTTGTTGAAGGCCCATGCAATACTGGGTATCTCCTTTGGGCCTGCTGTAGGCCTACTATAATGTCTTGTGTAATATTTGTACTTATGTTCCTCTTCTGGTATGTAATAATTTGTAATAAATAATTGGAGTGTTAATGAAATTGGGAAAATGGTATATTCCAATGTTTGCATGAAAGGGTAGAAAATATGCCTATAGGGATTCGTATGATTTACTTGTTATTTTATCCAACCTGCCATATATGCTATTTGAATTTCCATGTACGCTAGTGGAAATCCTGCCATTAGGGGAATCAGACACTCCCACAACTTGTTTACTATCAAAGCATGAGCTTAAATACTCTATTTATTCCCATGTCCATTGCTATGTGCCACTAGACAGTATGCCTATAGGAAACAAATGCCAATAACCATCCTTCAACTTTTATAATTGTAGCATGATCATTAGATACCATGCCTATAGGATCATACTAGCTTATGCTCTACTGGTCCTCATCTAGATATCATGTCCATAGGTTCTTAATTGATTCATCAGCTACTGTTATATCTATCGCTCGCCTAGAAAACATGCATATAGGGAGGAAGTGTTACAGAATCAGTCTTCAATTACAAACTATTAGAACCTAGCTATAAAATACTGCTACTTGCTTAGAAATCATGCCAATAGGATCAGACACGAGTAATTCTGAGTATTCCCAATGGTTTTCATTCCCCTATTGCGTAAATCACTTAGAGACCATGTCTATAAGGTTTAATAACTTATAATCTATAATCTCAATAAACAGCATAACAGTACCATATACTCTTAAACTGAGTAGTTGTTTAGAAACCATGTCTATAGAGCTTAATGACTTCAATTTGCCTCAATTCTGAAACTATCTAGTGCCTAACGTAGAAGTTTGTTTGCGTGCATTTGTTGTCTAGTGTGGAGGCCAACTTGAGCCTTTAACTATCCTTAAGTAAAGTCCTATTTGTTTTGAATGTCGCTTAGCTTTATCATTTTGAGCAGCCTAAGTAAAGTCTAGAACCACCCAAATAGAGGTCCAACGCCACCTGGACCATAGGCATGGGACGAGCAGTGCACGCATAGGACTTGACCTAGAATTGAATTAGAACGCTTTAAGTAAACAACTTTAACATTGTAATCGGGTAGCAGGAGATGACAGTCTGTGCCCGCTGAATAATATGAGCAACTTCTATCTAAAAGGAGTTGCAAAGTATTATTTATGTTGCACAGGGTGATCCTTTAGGCTAAAGAACTTGGGAACCCCCTCTTTTCTCTTTATACCTTTAGTCATCTAATATAGACCGTTATAGTTATATCCTTGTAGTCCTTAAGATTTGTATCAATTCTCATTGTGTTATAATGAAACTCTTAGACCTTTTATTCTCTTTGTTTAATCATCTTACCTAATTATAATCCACATAGTCTTAAGTTTGGTCGGGTCCCATAGTTTTGGACCTCGAAGAGTGCCTACCACCTTCTCTTTGAGGTAATTTGAGCCCTTACCCGATCTTTGGTGGCTCTACCTAGTCAAACAGAGTTATATACATAATAGGTGCCCTAACGCATCTTAAAAATCGTTAGGTGGTGACTTTACTTCTTTTAACACTTTTCCTCCCACTCGAAAGAGTTTTCACACGTCGAAACCCGCTTTCAAGAGAAATAGAGGCGTGAAAACCATCACGGGAAGGAAGGAAAGCTTAGGAAACGATTTGAGGTAACATATAGGTTGTGTTGCATGATCTTGGAAGAATTTAGTTAAATCTCACTACGGTGTTATGATAGTAATTGAATATGGGTATTGTAAATTATTAAATGTTTTGATCTATGACTTTGAGCCAAGTAGGGGAGCCTTCTATTGACAATTCGATTTCATGTTATAGATTAAATCTAGGTTTTGGTCCGAGATATACTTGTGGAGCAGTTATGACTGCATAGGCTGAGATCGAAGATGACTCGAGTAAGGAAATTTCCTAAATACGGGATATGATGCACTTATGAAAATATGAAAAAGAAATCATGGAATGATTAAGTTGTTAATTGCGAAGAATATAGCTCGCATGGAATATGAATTCGACCGGTGGTGTTAAGGCAAGGTTACTTCTCTCAGTGTTATTGTACTAATGGGGCATGTGTCTTTTGGCCCATTTAGGCGGTGCAATTCAGGTTTGAGAAGAGTGAGTGACTCTCGAGAAGGTTCTAATAGGTCCGAGATTTATATATGAAAATTGAGAATGGATAGAATCTGAGATTTGCATTTGATGGTGTCAGGAATTGCGGTAATACTGTATGACTATGGATTCTACATAGCAGTATAAGAAAGGTAAAAGAATAATTTTAAGTCCACATAAGGTCTATTCATAATGGGTGTCTCGATTGTGGTATTTATGAGGGTAATTATGATGTGGTGAGGCTTTACAAATTTTTTGTGGCAATATTCTTGGGTTTGGTAACCTACGTGACTTGGTCGAGTTAGAGGAATTCAGTTTTGATAGATTGGTTATGTGCAAACAAATTTCAAAGTGTTCTTGATGGTTTCTACCGTGGTTTGATTCAGATATTTTCTACCGGTGTGAGGAACATGAAGTATATTGTGATTTCCTCCTAGAAGGGAGCAGATGGAAGATTTCTAACTAATCGGGTATGTATTCTACCGGTGACTCAGAGTTGATATGAAATTCTCACACTTTTTGTATGGTGGTCTAATAGAGGCGGTGTGTCCCATGGGATTGAGAATTGCATATACAAGGTGGCAGTTCAGATTTGAAAGGAAGGTCATGAATTATGAACAACATGGTACATTTCAGACATTTAGATGAATGTTATTACTGCTCGGTAATTCCTGAGAATGGTGCGCATTTCAGAAGGCACAATGTGTTTTGACTTACGGGTGTTCATTGGTATTGCGGTACTCACCTGGTTGATAAGTTGTTGATATTCAAATTATTGTTATGTGGCACGGAAGAATTATGGAAGTATTCTTAGTGAGATGATCGCGCATAAAGGATATTTTAGTCATTCGAGTGCTGGAGTTGTGATCAGTTATGGTGGTTCATGTGTTCTACGAATTTGGGAACTGTGAGTTCTCAGAAGAAAATTGTTTTGGGACCGCGGACTATGAAAGTGTGGCCAAGTAAACTAGATAATAGTATGTGTTATGGTTAAGTCATTGAGGACATTTTAGAGGGCTATTTATCTATGCTCAGATTGTGTTTGGACTATAATAAGCCTGGAATCGACTGTTGATCTTTAAGCTATGATGTTTCTCATATCTGTAACATTGCGTGAGCTATTTGAGCTGTTATTGAGGCTACATAGGAGTTAAAATCCCTGAATAAACTTGATAAATGACTCAGTGATGAAAGATTTTCGAATTGAGCTATGATAGCACACTTTGTACATGTCTACACTTTAGTATGTCATTTATCCTACTCATCATATACCTGTATACCTATTTAAATGCTCTCATATGATATATCTGGACTGGAGGCCTGGGACTATACCGGCCGAATTATATTATTGGCACGTGAGTTGTCCGTGCGGGTTCTATTATTAGCACGTAAGTTGTCCGTATAGTGTGTGGAATTTTCGTTTCCTTGATCATTTATCTGATTAATTGTTTCATTCCTCTACATGCTATGCTATCACCTAATCAGGGCAATTTGAGAAAAAAGAATGTGCACATGCACACATATATGTTCTTCTCACAGAATTTGATGAGTTGGTTTTAAATAATGTTTTGTGCCGGAAAGGCAGGATTACACCGGAATAGCTAGAATAGTTGTGTTTGGTGATATAAGGTCATTGGACCTAGATTGGATACCATCAGGTTTGATTACAGTGTGTTGGAAGAATAATTTAGAATTCGGCTGAAATAATTGGTTATGGTACTTGTTGAACGAGGGAAAACTCCGTGACTTGTTGATCTGGTAAGTGGTCATGAAATTTCGCGTGTTTCTTTCATTATCGACAGTGTACAAAAGTTTTGGAATTAGGTGTTGTTTGATATGGGGTTTAATACAGGTATCAGGTTTTTTTTAGCAATTACAGTGATTAGAAACTATTGCGAGTATGCGAGTTGTTGGTATATCATGTGACTACATCTGGAGTTATGGATAAGGCTTAATACAACTTGTTAACTTGTTAAAACTCATACAGAGTGTAGATGTGAGATTCGGGTTTTGAAAAAAAAATTTGGATGTTGGAAATTAGATTCCAAGGTTTATGGGCTAATGCTTAATTAATAATTTTCAGTTATGTGGTGTCGTCATGCCTATATGGAATAGGGTGATGTAGGATCACCCCCGGGTATGTGCGTTAAAAGGTTAAATAGTGATTTGAAGGTTTAGGAACAATTATTGGCACGTTCGAGGATGAATATATGTTTAAGTGGGGTAGAATGTAACGACCCGACTTGTCATTTTGAGAATTAGCATTCTGTTCGGTGGCTTAAGATTTTGAGCAGCTTTGAAATGTGCATTATGACTTGCGAGGGTGGTCAAGTTTGATTTTCGGATGATTCGAGATTTAATTGAAAGAATAATTCTTGTTTTGGAAGCTTAAGTTAAAATAATTGACCGGATGGTGAATTATGTTTAAACGACCCCGGAATAGAATTATGATGATTTTAATAGTTTCATATGGTGATTTCCAACTTAAGAGTGTGACCGGATATGTATTTGGAGGTCCGTAGCAAAATTAGGCTTGAAATGGTGAAAATAGAAAATTTAAGCTTGGAAATTTGACCGAGGAGTTGACTTTTTGATATCGGGATCGAAATCCAATTGTGAAAATTGGAACACCTTTGTTATGTCATTTATGACTTGTGTGCAAAATTTTAGGTCAATTGAAGTTGATTTGATAGGTTTCGGTATCGAATGTAGAATTTGAAATTTGTTAGTTTTGAATAGGCTTGAATTGTGGCGTGATTCATGTTTTAGTGTTGTTCAATGTAATTTGAGGCATCAACTAAGTTCGTGTCATATTATAGGACTTATTAGTATACTTGGTTGGGATCCCATGGGGCTCAGATGAGTTTCGGATAAGTTTTGGAAGAGTTTGATGTTTTCAGCATAAGCATGTAATGATCCTAAGGCCCATGTTTAGTTCTAGAGATCGAAATTCGATTTCGAGACTTCCGGGAGTTTGATAATGAATTATAGGAATGATCTGAAAAGTTTGGTCTAATTTCATCAAGTGGCGATTGGGTTTTTAGCGTGAAACATGAGTTAATTATTTAATGAGCGAAATTGGTATCGTATTAAGCAAATGAGCTCCGAATTGAGTTTCGATTGAAGGACTACGTTCGTATTATTATTTTTGACTCATAGGAACAAGAATCATCGAATTCCGAATTCGTATGATAGAATTAGAGCTTTTTTAGTAAAAATAAATATTGTTGGTGCAACAGGTTCTGGTGCGCACCTTTAGCGACCAGATTTGGCACTTTTATTGACGGTAATTGGGCGTTTTAGCGGCCAGAATAGTGTTTTTATTGAGCAGTTTGTTTTTTAGCTCATTTTAATATTTTTGGATGAAAGAACACGGCTTGGGGCGATTTTTTAGCAAGAAATCACGGGAAATCTTGAGGTAAGTCACTTGTGATCATTTCTACTCCATAATATTGAATTATCATCGAATAATTCTATTACATCTCATGTTTTCGTACGTGAAAGCACGACATAAGTAAATTGATGAAAGCTCGGAAATAAGATGTTACATTCCGTATTTTTGTACGTTAAAGTTTCGTCGTAAGTTAATCAATGTAAGCTTGGGAATGAGATTATTTTGAGATTATAAGTATTACGCTATTTCAAATAAGTGATAAGTTAATTCGTGAAGATAAGAGGGTAAGCGAGTCAACAAAAAATCAGTTCCGTCGAAGTTTAGCAATTTGGGGATAAAATGCGGTCCAAGTTATAATACCTCGTATTCATGGACTAGTACCATGCAAGGTACCACATGACCATGATAGTAAGGTGTATAAGGTATGTTAAAAGTGAGCAGTATTTTCAGTAATTTGAGATAATTCTTAATTATGTGGATAATTGGGTAATTATAAATTTTTAAGTGGGAGATTAACTTATAATTGAATTTTGTGGATAATTATTTAAGTAAAGATTCGGATAATTATTGGGGGGACAATAATCCACATGGGATCATGAAGGTTTGACAGCAAATTGCCAACAATACCATGCTTAAGGAGGTGGTGGCACTACTTACATCTATATCTCATTTTTGGGTGGAAAAATGTTATTAAGGAGGCCTTTCTAAATTCACAAAGTGAAAAAGACTTATGACTTTGTGAAATTTCAGTAAGGATATGGATGAAGCATCAACAAAAGGCACATACGAGATTATGATCAAATTTACAAAGTGAGATAGATTGGTAACGTGAGGCTTCTCTAAATTCACCAAAATGATTTGCTCATCTCTACTAATTTAAGAGATGAAGCTTCAGCAAACTCATTCATGAAAGACCAGATATTAGCAACATAATTTTACTACAAATATTATACGGACTACGTAATGTTATAGCAACGGGATTTTGTGATTCTAAGGGAGTACGGTACAATCTTTCTCAAAGAATATCATACGAATTTTTCCCTACTTCCATCTTGCCGATTACATGTTGTTGCAATTGACGTGTATTAGAGGGATTGTCAAGAGAACCGACTCAGGTATGTTAAGGCTATCCCTTCTTTTTTTTGACATGATCTATACGACACGAACCAAATGAGCAAATGCACAAATTCCATAAATGACTCTATTCATAGAAGTATTAGAGATGCCTATGTTCTTCAATTCCCATATGTCTTATTCTTCTATCGTCTGTTCATGGGTCTCAGAAAATACGTAAGTTGATAAAGTTTGTTTTATGATATTAATCAGAGGTATAATTATACAAAAATGCTTTCTATGCAATGCTTCCTTCAATACTAGTCTTATGATGTTCCGAGAGATTTTATTGATATACTTCTCATGCATTGCATTCATTTTTACATGTATATCGACCCATCACCAGACGACATTATATATGCGTATATATATATATATATATATATATATATATGGGATATGTGAAAAAGTAACGGCGTTAATACGCACCACCACCTGATCAGCTAGAATATTTTGGTGATGTTGCCCACAGTGGTCGAAATGATATGATGGGATGCCCTCAAAGGCTTGATGATGTTATGAACGCATATACCCATGCATGGTATGACATTTATACGCATATGCATGACATTATAATATTAAATGATTCACAGAGCTATTCAGATATATATGTTGAGTCTTTAATTCCATGTTTCTCTCATGTCTATTATTTACTGATTTCATTCCTTACATACTCGGTACATTATTCGTATTGACGTCCCTTTGCCTGGGGACGCTGCGTTTCATGCACACAGGTCCCGATAGACAGGTCGAGAGTCCTCCAAGTAGGCTATAAGCTCAGCGGAAGGTGTTGGTGCGCTCCATTTGCTCCGGAGTTGCTTGTTTGGTCAGTATGCTTTAAACGTGTATTATTTAGTATGGCGGGGCTCTGTCCCGACCCTTATGACAATTATGTATTCTTAGAGGCTTATAGACAGATGTCATGTACATAAAACATTGTATGGCCTTGTCGGCCTATGTTCGGTGTACGAGTGGTTATTTTGGTCTTATAGACCCGTATGTCTATGTATAAGTTGGTATTACATGTTGTATTTTACTTACCCCACGGCAGCCTCTCCAGCTCAGTTATCTATGATAGTATAATATGAAAAGATACGTTATGTTGGTACTCGATTGAGTAAGGTACCAGGTGCCCATCGCGGCCCATCGGTTTGGATCGTGACAAAAGTGGTATCAGAGCAGTTCTGTCCGTGGGAGTCTACAAGTCGTGTCTAGTAAAGTCTTGTTTATGGATGTGTTGTGCACCACACTTATAAGCAGGAGGCTACAGGGAATTTAGGATTGTCACTCTTTCTTCTTACTCTAGATCGTGTGATAGAGCTCAGTTGTAAGAACTCAATTTTCTAAACTCTATCTTATTCATAATATGATGATACCTATATCCAGAAAGACGATTGGTACGAGATATAGCTGTGAACGAGTTGAGTCAGAGGAACTTAATTTTTGCATCATGCTTATGATGGATAAATTTGAGGTATTCAGCAAATCGTGTGTGTACTAAGATGTGTAAGCTTCTTGATAAGGATCCCTAAGGCAAGAATGTCTATCCACTCTTACGGTAAAAAGGAATAAGAGAATCGGAAGGTAGACACAAGTTTCAACAAGTAAAAGAAGCAAGATAAAAAAGGGTACGAGCTACCCAACTAATGAAGATTATCGCAGAGGAATATAAGCCTTTTGAGTTACCTTCAACAATAATAGAGGTATGTACAATTGGCCACACCCATCTCATTTATGCCCTATAGAGACTAACAGAAGTAGTATAAGAGAAGGCAGGATATCAGGATCTAGCTGGGGTTAGGGTAACCCAAAACGGTAGATGGATTGTTAGCGTTAGCTGACATTTCCGAAGGATATTGCAAATGTGCTAATTGATCTCCTTGTGAGACACCCAGATGGTGCACTCTAAAAATAGTACAGCTAGATATGAATTCTACAAAGATAGGCACTAGAAGCCTTGAAGGGATAAATATTACCTTAGTGTGGCTCTTATCCCTAGTAGAGAGAGAATGTTAGGAAACCCGAAGAGCCGGTGGATGGAGCAAGGGGAGGTAAAAATAAAAGGGTGTCTTGTTGAAATTTTCTGAATAAAGTAATAGACATAAATATTAGCGGAAAATAAGAAGAGAGTTAATAAAGCATTATGAGTAAGATGTGATACATAAATGACAACGGTAGATAAAAAAGATGACAGTATTACATAGTCTATAGTCAAGTGAAGGAAAGGACAAGAGGTGACATGCCTTGAGACAACAAAAGAGTATAGGCCATAACGTCATATCCTCATTTTGAGAAATAAGTTCGTGACTCCAACGTGATTACCGAAAGGAAACCTTAGACCCAGAGTAATAAGAAATCAGTATGGACTGATGAACAAGATAAACTAAACATGAACTAGGGACTGAGTAATAGTCGACATCATGAGAATTTCAGATATTGCGTCCCGGCGATAATAGAATGGACGATAGAAGAATATCCTTTAAAGGTCATTCAGGAAGGCACTTCCCTAAAGCAAGCAAGGTGAGTAAAGTTAAGCTTAAGGGACTGTATATGCTAGTTACACTAAGTGTCACCCTCGCGAGTGAGGAATTTCATTATCCTTGGTACAGAAGGATTACCGCGAGGCAAGTAAGGATCATCGATGATGTGAAAAGATGACAAAGATGAGAAGGTAAAACATCTATGCGTAGATAATCGTAGCACTAAATCTTAGTGCTCCCCAAAAAGGGGGGAATATGGTGTGATGTGGCATTAAGTTAGAATTAAGTGGTTCTAGTAACTATGGAATGGTAAAGGAAGAATGCGATAAAAATGAGAAAGGGATGAGATTGCACTTATTCAAACCCTACAAGCACAAGGGCATGGAAATAAGCAACTACGGATAATCATAGGGGGAAGAACATCAAAAAAATTCCGTCAAGTATGCGATGTGATAAGCTTGTAACTTTACAAGAGCCAGAAGGTCTCCCTAAATAGTACAATGAAAGACTAGCTGAGGAAATAAGGAAGAAGGCTTCAACCTAAGCACAGTGACCTAAAAAGTAAATGGTCGTGTAACAACAGTCTCACAACAATATTGTAAGCACTCCAAAGAGAGTGGCACCTAGAGTGGCTAATGAATGGAAAGTAAAATTAAAAGTAATATTCTAGATCATATGAGTTGTACGAAAACTCCGGCATGCATGGGAACTAAGATAATCTAAGTATGCACGCAACAAGGGAGCAGAAAGACCAGGAAAAGTAATAGCTTACGTTTAAAGAAAGATGAGAAGGAACGAAAGGAATTATTCGATCAATGATCCAGATTTAGTTACATTATGAAAGCACTTAAGAGTTTGTAGTATTATCCATGCAGCATATAAGTTGACAATCATACAGCCGTAGAAGATTCCGGTATAAGTTAACAGAAAGAATTGAGCCCAGGTCATAGACAAAGGATCGAATTATTAGAAGATTTAATCATGGATATTTCATAGTGTCCTTGAATGGCTAAAGTAATAACTAACACCATGAGCCGCAGATTGGAAGATAGCTTAAGCCTATATAAAAGTTGATCAGATGAAAAAGGAAACTAAAGAGTTACATCAACTAAGTAAATCAGGAGTTCGATTACTGGACCCAGGAAATTATGGGCATCGTGATTGAGAACATTGCAGAATCACTCTTAATATCATAGGTACAAGAGAGATAGTACAGTAGCCATATTTTATGACAGCTCTACGATAAAGCTAGTTAGCAGAGTACCAACCTCATAAGAAGTCAGTATGAAGCCCTCACCGAATCATGTAAAGGGGTGTAAGTATTATAATAGAGCTTCAAATTATGGACGTGAATTATACCTATGTGGAAGGGAGGTCATGAAAGAAATAGAAGATACGATGCAAGATTTTAAGGTAGTAAGGTAAAGGTGAACAACGTACAAAATACTCAAATGCCAAGGGTTGTGAATAGTCCATACTTCGGATAAAAGGCTAGAAGCGTGGGGATTCTGTATCCAGGAATAATAGCGGCATCGTCAGTAGCATATCTTCCAGCCTATAGTTTGTAGGTATCGAGAGATCTAGTCAAGAGAGCAAAGAAGAGTTGGAGATGATGTGATGTCTCGCTTGATGTTCCAGAATGACATAAGGAAATCTATGGTGCAAGCAAGTTGAAGGAAGGTTGTGAATAGTATAAATAGATACATATAGGTCGCAAGCTAAAGTATAGTAAAGCGATAAGATTTTATGACAGGAGTAAGGATGAGAAAGGGCGAGTGAGAAGGTGACGAGAATGGATAAGTCCTCGGGATTAAGCCCATGTAAACAAGAGAGCTAATAGTTTCTCTAAGTTATAGAAAGCTTAGTATAGCCTGAGTGAACTCAAAGGAATCTAAGACTAGTAGCATTTAGAAGAGATGGAATGCTTCCCTGGTAGTAGAATGAGGGTATAATTATGATAAATAAAGGATGACGATTGGGCCTACGATTGAGTAATGATTTGAAGAGGATTTCATGAAGTGTACGGGATTAAAATACCCACTTAAGTGAATCACATTGGAATGCTATAAAATACGGTTATTGAAGTATAATATCGCCGCTAAGTGGATCAGGAAAATCACTTCAAATATTCCTCGATGCAACGTAAGCCCTAGTGGCAAGGTATTACGTATGAAGTTTCAAGTTATCAGTGGTATATTGTAGATCAATATTGAGGTGAATCAACGATGGATGGACAAAAGTCAAAAAGTATGAGATGAGATTAGGTCGTCATTCTTAAGATGAACAGTAATGAGGAAGCATTAAAGGACTTAGATTTATACATATGGGATTAGCAACGAAAGTAACCTGGAGTTCGGTAGCATACCTCAGTAACGATAAATCGAAGCAAGAGTTATGGTATAGTATGACCTAACTAGATGCAGTAAAGTCATGTGAATGGATAACCGAGCCTATGAAATAAGATATAGCAATATTCGTAAGTTCGATAAAGTACCAAGCGAAGAACTTCAGTATACCTATAGATGCCTAGAGGAACATCTTGTCAAGCTCTGTATATGTTTACAAAGTGAGGCCTAGATATGGGCTAAACGCTGGAAGAAAAAGGAGAGAAGAGTCGCATAGGCACACTTACAAGGTGAGTCGTACAGGCTACATAATAGAAGGTAGAAACAATTATGAGATTGGAAGGATTCCGACCACAAGCCATGGTGTGAGAAAGAGGCCTAAAAGGGGTAATGCCCTGACCTTTTGATTTATTCACAGAACAGTTGCCTAGATGGCAAGGAGAGTACTAAAGTATTCGTAACAGCCATAGGTTATAAAAATGATAAGTACATCAGTCAACATTCGAGGACGAATGTTCCAAAGAGGTGAATGATGTTACATTCCATATTTTTGTACGTGAAAGTACGCCATAAGTAAATTGATGAAAGCTCGGAAATAAGATGTTACATCCCGTATTTTTGTACGTTAAAGTTTCGTCATAAGTTAATCGACGTAAGCTTGGGAATGAGATTATTTTGAGATTATAAGTATTACGCTATTTCAAATAAGTGATAAGTTAATTCGTGAAGATAAGAGGGTAAGCGAGTAAATGAAAAATGAGTTGAGTCGAAGTTTGGCAATTTGGGGATAAAATGTGGTCCAAGCTATAATACCCCGCATTCATGGACTAGTGCCACACAAGGTACCACATGACCATGATAGTAATGTGTATAAGGTGTGTCAAAAGTGAACAGTATTTTCAGTAATTTGAGATAATTCCTAATTATGTGAATAATTGGGTAATTATGGATTTTTAAGTGGGAGATTAACTTATAATTAAATTTTATAGATAATTTTTCAAGTAAAGATTTGGATAATTGTTGGGGGATAATAATCCACGTGGGATCATGAAGGTTTGGCAGCAAATTGCCAACAATACCATGCCTAAGGTGGTGGTGGCACTACTTACATCTATATCTCATTTTTGGGTGGAAAAATGCTATTAAGGAGGCCTTTCTAAATTCACAAACTGAAAAAGTCTTATGACTTTGTGAAATTTCCGCAAGGATACGGATGAAGCATCAACAAAAGGCACACACGAGATTATGATCAAATTTACAAAGTGAGATAGATTGGTAACGTGAGGCTTCTCTAAATTCACCAAAATGATTTGCTCATCTCTACTAATTTAAGAGATGAAGCTTCAGCAAACTCATTCATGAAAGATCAGATATTAGCAATGTAATTTTAATACAAAAATCATACGAACTACGTAATGATATAGCAACGGGATTTTATGATTCTAAGGGAGCACGGTGCAATCTTTCTCAAGAATATCATACGGATTTCCCCTAATCCGATCTTTCCGATTACATATTGTCGCAATTGACGTGTATTAGAGGGAGTGTCGAGAGAACTGGCTCAGGTATGTTAAGGCTATCCCTTCTTTCTTTTTGACATGATCTATACGACACGAACCAAATGAGCAAATGCACAAATTCCATAAATGACTCTATTCATAGAAGTATTAGAGATACCTATGTTCTTGAATTCCCATATGTCTTATTCTTCTATCGTCTGTTCATGGGTCTCAGAAAATACGTAAGTTGATAAAGTTTGTTTCATGATATTAATCAGAGGTATAATGGTCTTATGACGTTCCGAGAGATTTTATTGACATACTTCTCATGCATTGCATTCATTTATACATGTTTATTGACCCATCACCAGACGACGTATATATATATATATATATATATATATATGTATATGTATATGGGATATGGACAAAAGTAACGACATTATATACGCACCACCACCTGATCAGCTGATATATTTTGATGATGTTGCCCACAGTGGCCGAAATGATATGATGGGATGCCCTCAGAGGCTTGATGATGTTATGAACGCATATACCCATGCATGATATGGAATTTATATGCATATACATGACATTATAATATTAAATGATTCATATAGCTATTCAGATATACATGTTGAGTCTTTAACTCCATATTTCTCTCATCTATTATTTACTGATTTCATTCTTTCCATACTCGGTACATTATTTGTATTGACATACCTTTGCCTGGGATGCTGTGTTTCATGCCCGCAGGTCCCGATAGACAGGTCGAGAGTCCTCCAAGTAGGCTATCATCTCAGTGGAAGGTGTTGGTACGCTCCATTTGCTCCGGAGTTTCTTGTTTGATGAGTATGCTTTAGACGTGTATTGTTTGGTATGGCGAGGCTCTGTCCCGACCCTTATGATAATTATGTATTCTTAGAGGCTTGTAGATAGATATCATGTACGTAAAAGATTGTATGGCCTTGTCGGCTTATGTTGAGTGTACGAGTGGTTATTTTGGTCTTATAGGCCCGTATGTCTATGTATAAGTTGGTATTACATGTTGTATTCTACTTATCCCACGACACCCTCTCTGACTCAGTTATCTATAATAGTACAATACGAAAAAATACGTTATGTTGGTACTCGGTTGAGTAAGGTACCGGATGCCCATTGCAGCCCATCGGTTTGGGTCGTGAAAAATTCGACTAGATTACATGATTTTGAGGTGTAAATTGGGGATTTGGACCTATGGATTTGAAAAAGAGATTTGAGGATTTGGAGGTCGAGTTGATGTCGGCATTTAGTAAAATTAGTATGGTTGGACTCGTGGTTGAATGGGCTTTCATATTCCATAACGTTTTTCGGATTCCGAGACGTGGGTCCCACGGGCGATTTTTGCGTTACATTTCAGATTTTATGAAAAAATTTGTATTTTTATATGGAATTGATTCCTATAAATTGTATTGACTGAATCGAATTAATTATGGCTAGATTCGAGGCATTCAGAGGCGATTCGCGAGGCAAAGGCATAGCGGAGTAAAAGAATTATGCGATTTGAGGTAAGTAACATTTCTAAACTTGGTTCATAGGGTATGAATCCCCGAATTTTGTGTTATATCAATTGTTGGAGGTGACACACATGCTAGGTGACGAGTGTGTGGGCGTGCACTATAGAAATTGTGACTTAAATACTGTGGAGTTATAAAATTAAAGAATCATGTTATTATCCGCGTATCCTCCACGTGTTAGAGAAATTGAGCTGAGGCTCGTATTAAAGATCATGTTTAGGCTACGTGCCGATATTTTGGGACCCATAGGGTCATGTTGTTGTTGAATTAATTATTTTAAAATGTACATTTAATACTCAGTCATGCTCATCCATTGTGAGAATATTTATGGGATCGGGGTTGCTCGCCTGTAGCAGGCCATATCAGTTTTATATATATTATTATAATTATTATGGGATCGGGTTGCTCACCGCATTAGGTCACATCGGCTTTATATCACACTTGGGATGAAGGAGCCCCTCCGGAGTCTGCACTCCACACAGTGAACGAAGATGATTATATATTCGGGTTGGATTTCCCAAGGCATGGAATTGCCTTACTTATTTATATTTTGAGAGTAGATGATTATATATTTGGGATGGACTCTCCAGGGCATGGACTTGCCTTACTTATTTATATTTGTGATGAATTTCTATGGACATGGATCTTGTCTGAATCATTATAATATGGGGATAAATTTACCCCTAAGCTGGATTTGGCCTTATACGGTACTAAGTTACTGACTGTCAGTTGAGGTGTATATATATATATATATATATATATATATATATATACGGGATGGAATTTTCCTGGGCTGGATTAGCCATATACAGTACTGAGTGACCAAGTAATTTGTGATCGTGAGTACACGAAGTTTTCCACTAAGATGTCATATTCCTCATATCATTCAGTATTGATCTATTTTAATTGTACGGAGTTAACTGTTGAACTTGAAAGCATATCTACATTTCTATACTATTATTTCTATATTGGACAGTACCTGCTGAGCTCATCACTACTTTCAGCCCAAAGGTTAGTCTTGTTACTTATTGAATTGGTTGTACTCATACTACACCTTGCACCTCGTGTGCAGATCCAGGTGCTTCCGTACATGGCGACTGTTAGATCTTAGAGTGTTATCAGTTGGAGACTATCAAGGTAGCTGTCTGGCGTCCGTTAACCTTTACTTTCTTCCTTTCAGTTATTGTACTGTTCTTTATTTTCAGACGGTCTTTTTATCAGTCAGATTTTATTATCATTTAGATGGTCATGTACTCAGTGTAATAACTCAGCCGGTCGTTTTGAGTATTACAGTCTTGTTTCCCTATTACTGCTCAATTTATGCTTTACAGTTGTTATATAACTTGCCGGGGTAATTAGTTTGGGTCCGGTGAGGTTCTAGGAATAAATTAGAACACTTAGTTCCAAGGTTTAAAGTTTAAGTTGAAATAGTAACCGGATGTTAACTTATGTGTAAACGACCCGAAATAGAGTTTTGATGATTCCAATAGCTCTGTATGATGATTTTGCACTTAGGAGCGTGTCTAGAATATTGTTTGGATGCACGTAGTGGAATTTGTCTTGAAATGGCGAAAGTTGAATATTTGGAAAGTTTGACCGGGGAGTTGACTTTTTGATATCAGAGTTAGAATCCAGTTCTAAAAATTTTCATAGTTTTGTTATGTCATTTATGACTTGTGTGCAGAATTTGAGGTCAATCGGAATTGATTTGATAGGTTTCGGCATCGAATGTATAAGCTGGAAATTCTAAAGTTTCTTAAGCTTGAATTGGGGTATGATTCGTGGTTTTAGCATTGTTTTATGTGATTTGAGGTTTCAACTAAGGTCGTATGATTTTTAGGACTTGTTGATGTATTTGGATGAGGTCCAGAGGGCCTCAGGTGAGTTTCGGATGGTTAACAGATCAAAAATTGAACTTAAACAGCTACTGGAATTTTTCTGATGGAAATCGAGGCTGGAAATCAAGGGTAGGAAATTGAGGGCAGGAAATCGAGTGCAGCGCCTGGACAGAAACATTAAGTTATAAAATAGGGGTTCGTCCCATTTTCCATTTTTGACAAATTGGAGATTGGGGAGAGGCGATATTTTTGAGGGATTGTCAAGGAAAACCATCGGGGTAAGTGATTCTAACTCGGATTTGGTCAATATACAAGAATATATCATTGTTTTCATTATTTAATTAGTGTTTTGAGATGGAAATTTGGGGTAAATGAGGAAGAGTTCTTGGACTAGAATTTTGAGATTTTGAATGGGATTTTGTTATCGGATTTGAGTAAATTTGGTAAGGTTAGACTCGTGAGTGAATCAAACTTGGGGTTTTGTAATTTTTGTCGGATTTCGAGACATAAGCCCGGGGGTCGGGTTTGAGCCGATTTCAGATTTTTGGATATAATTTTGTATCTTTCTTGTGGAATTGATACCTTTAGCCTATATTGATTGTCGTGTTGCTTGTGGCAAGATTCGGGACATTTGGAAACCAATTCACGAGGCAAGGTCATAGCGGAGTAAGAAATTACGCGGTTTTGAGGTAAGTAACGCTTCTAAACTTGGTTCTAAGGGTATGAAAACCCGAATTGGTGTTATATAAATTGTTTGGGGTGACGCACATGATAGTTGACGAGCGTGTGGACGTGCACCATTGAAATTGTGACTTGAATAAATTCTATGAAGTTGTAAAAAAAGTAAAGAATCATGTTATTATCTGAACATTTCCCACGTGTTAGAGAAATTGAGTTGAGGCTCTTATTAAAGATCATGTTTAGGCTACGTGCCGATATTTTGGGACCCATGGGGTCGTGTTGTTGTTAAATTAATTGTTGTAAAAATGTACGTATCACACTTTGTCATATTCATCCATTGTGAGGATACTTATGGGATCGAGATGCGCGTCGCAACAGGCCATATTGGCTTTATATATATTATTATTAAATGAATCGGGGTTGCCCGCCTGCAGCAGGCCTTATAGGCTTTACTATTATATGGATCGGGGTTGTCCGCCTGCAGCAGGCCTTATAGGCTTTATTATTATACGGATCAGGACTGCCCACCTGCAGTAAGCCATATCGGCTTTATATCACGCTTGGGCTGAAGGAACCCCTCCGGAGTCTGTACACACCACCAGTGAGCGTAGATGATTATATATTCGGGATGGACTTCCCAGGGCATGGACTTGCCTTATTTATATTGTTATGAATTTTTCCTAGACATGGATCTTGTTCGTATTATTTACATTTGGGGAATAAATTACCCCAGGGCTGGATTGGCCTTATACGGTACTGAGTGACTGACTGTTAGTCGATGTATATATATATACGGGGTGGAATATCCCTGGGCTGGATTAGCCAAAAACAATACCGAGTGACCGAATGATTAGCGACCAGTATTATATGAGGTCTTTCCATTGAGATGTCCTATTCCTCATGTCATGCAGTATTGATTTATTTCACTTGTACTAAGTTTAACTGTTGAACTTGAAAGCATGCCTACATTTCTGTACCATTATTTTATACTAAATTGTACCTGCGGAGCTCGTTACTACTTTCAACCCAGAGGTTAATCTTATTACTTATTGAGTTAGTTGTACTCATACTACACTCTGCACCTCGTGTGCAGATCCAGGTGCTCCTAGAATCGGTGGCTGCTAGATTTCGGAGTTTATTTTATTGGAGACTATCAAGGTAGCTGCGTCCGCAGACTTTTACTCCCTTCCTTTTGAGTTATTGTACTGTTCTATATTTTCAAACATTAATTTTATCAATCAGACTTTATATTTATTTAGATGCTCATGTACTCAGTGACACAGAGTTTTGGGAGTGTTTATACATGTATTTGTGAGATTTTTTCTGCTGAATTTAATTATTATGTTTTCAAACTTAAAAGATATGGTGGATTATTGAGATTGTCGGCTTTCCTAGTATCGAGATAGGCTCCATCATGACATGTGGGATTTTGGGTCGAGACACGTTGGTATTAGAGCCTAGGTTACATAGGTCTCACGAGTCATGAGCAGGTTTAGTAGAGTCTTGCGGATCGGTACGGAGACGTCTGTACTTATCTTCGATAGGTTGCCGAACCCTTAGGAAAATTTCACTTTCTTGTATTCTATCGTGTGAAATTGATTCAGCTTAAAACATAACGCTTTGAATTCCTTCCACGCATTCGTGTGCGCATGTGAGTGCTCGGTATTAATTGTGCACCACCAGCTTGTGATTCCATGAACGAGGTTCGTAATATGTATTCTGTGTTTTGGTGATAGGCCAGTCTGGAGGACTTGAGGCCAGGGTTAGACCGCAACGCAAGCTCAGTAACTTCAGTTGTGTGAACTTGTACATTTGGACTCATATGTCCGGTATTGTCCATATGAGTGGAATTTATGGCTCGATGAGTGGTTGAATAACTATATGATAAGCATGATGTGACTACGGAATATGTTCAGATGGTTTGATGGTGCCAAGAATAGTTTGCTTGAGATGTAAAAAGGGGCATTGTGTGCTTGATTTCTGTTTTGATGTGACATACAGTCTCGGGTTATGAGTGTATTGAAGGACCTGTCATGCGATTAATTGTGGAGAGAAGTGGATTTTTCATGTCTTGTTGATGAGTTCAGACGAAGAAAGATTAAATAATTTTGTAGTAATTGTGGTTGAGAAAGAGTATAACAAGATGCCAATTTGAGGCTAAGCAGGCGGGCTATCTCCTACAGAGTAATCTACGTAGGTGTGTTCCTTATAATGTTAAGTGAAGAGTTTATTTTCTCCAGTGGGGTGTATGTGTTGAGATTTGAAATTGAATCTGGTTGAGAAAGTTGACTTGACTGTCAAAAGAACAAATACGAGCTTATCGGATAATTGAGGTATTTTATGATTGGTGTTGCATGAGCTTGAAAAGAATTTTCGTTGGACCGACTGCAGTATCATGGCAGTAATACGGTATGGGTATTGTGAGTTATCGAGTGTTTTAATCTATGGCTTTGAGCCAAGTGGGGGAGCCTGCTGTTGACAGCCTAATTTCATGGTGACATGTTAAATTTTAGTTTTGGTTTGAGACATACTTGTGGATTAGTTATGACTTATAGAGGTTGAGATCGAGATTCGAGGATGGCTCGAGTAAGGAAATTCCTAAATACAGTCGAGGGCGTATTTTAGGAATAAATTCCACAATTCATAGTGGGCGTATTTTGGATCTAATTCAACTAAAAAACAAGTATTGGCTAAAATAATTAAAGGCACGCAACGATACGTTCTTCAATCAATATGTGACACTCTAACATGCATATCTTTGTGTTTTTCAAAAATTTGTGGCAGGCACGGCAGAATCCGAGGGAGCGGTGACGGGATGTACTTTATTGAACATCTTAGTGAACCAACCACCACCGGAAGAAGAAGAAGAAGAATTTTCAGATATTTTAGCTTCTTCCTTTTCCGAAGTCTTCATCTTTTCCTTTTGAAGGTTTGTCATGGCATAAGCCTCAGCAAGATAAGCACTAGCTGTCGACATGGTTGATATAATTTCAAGAATATTCGAAAGCAGAAATGCAATATATGGAAGAGAGAGTTAAAAATAATTCAACCCAAGAATTAATCCGCAGAGAAATGATAAAATGGAGATGATCTCTTGATTCATGAATATTATGGTATTTATACATAATACATATACAAGGGAATGAGCTAAGAAATTTCGTGGCATTGCATCACTCATTAGGTTTGGCTGCTTTTTGTTGAATGTTTGATAGATACTATGTTCTGTTTGACAATTTTGGGGACAAAGTAAGACTTGACTAATTAGGTTTCTTGTGCCCAACTCGAATTTATAGGAATTATTTGTCCAGTTTTTCTTGGAAACTTACTTAAAATTTTAAATGTAAAAGATATTACTTTTTCCAGAAAAAAAAAAAGATATAACAAAACTAAAATACAAGCCTTTCTTTGGCCACAAATTTGCGAGGTTCAAACTTCTAAAAGCTTTTCAGCCCGAGATGCTATTGACAAAGACTTTGTTACAAACTAAGGGTCCATCAAACTATGTAGAGAACCAGGTTCTCAATAAGTTCCCACAGAACGTACGCACACAACAGTAAGTAAATGACATAATAGAATTTTACGTGGAAAACTCCCAGCTCACGGGATTAAAAACCACGACCTACCCTTGTAGGATTTCAACTCCACTACTGAGCAAACTTTAGATTACAACCTATTGTAACCTAAGAATTAATCTCTTAATCTCTTACTAACTTGTAACGACTCTATTACAAGCTACTTTGTAATAACTCTATTACAAAGACTTACAACTCGATTAAATCTAGCCAAGACACAAACACAAGGCTTATGATTTTATAAAGATTTCCTACACAATGCTTCTAACTAAGCTAAGTAGGAATTACAAGTAAAGTGCTTTAACAAAGGTGCAACACAACTAAGGACATGTAATGACTCAATACAGGAAACTGGTCCTTCGTTATGTTGTACTTTGTTCTTGATTCCCTTGAGAATCACTTGCAAGATTGACACAAAGCGAATTTTTTGATCGATTCTGAATGTGCAAAATAATTTTGTTTTGCCTTTTCTTGATGTTAGTAATTCATTTGTGACATCACTTGGATGATGCAAGCAAGTTAGATAAAGGGCATTCCCCATAAAGTTGACTGTTGCACTGTTTTTGCACTGTTGCGTGTGCAGGCAGCAACTTTACAGATGTGAGGAGTTGACTTGTACTGTCACTAAGGGAACTGGTGGCCATCTGTTTCCTCTATTGTTCCTTTGACTCTGAATAGTTGAACCACGTCCCAGACTTGAGACTTGTTGTTCTTTAAGTACTTGAGGATGTGTAACAGGTTCCTTATCTGGTTCTTATCATTAAGTTTGTTAGATCATCAAAACATAACAGGGATACATATAACCTATCAATTTCCCCCTTTTTGATGATGACAAACTTATAATTGAAATTTCCCCTAAGAACCAGAATGGTAGATCCGTTTCATGTATTCCCCCTGAATCTATTCCCCCAGCTTGTTCGGCTTGTTTTTTCCCCTTTGGCATCATAAAAAGATCAGTAGCAAGCAATAAGCAAAAAGAAGTCTAGCTTGCTTAACTCATGCCACATGTGTGCACACAATCATGACTAAAAACATAACAAAAGAGCAAGATATACACAGCAAAAGGATGAAACGTCCATTAATTTTTGAAAATTAAACATGGAGCAGTTCCATTGTTACCAAACCATCCACAAAATAAAACAACAAAAAGTACCAGTTATAAATATCATTAAGAGAAAGAAAAAAATAGAGGACATTAGGAACTTGACACTGGGAATAGGACGGATATTAAGGAGCACTGGAAGTAGAGGAATAGGCAAGGGTTCTAAGAAGGATGTCCATACGAGCATTTGCAGACCCTTGCTCGGTTAGCAACCTTTCCTTCAGGTCCTCAACCTGTTTCCTGAGAGCAGCATTTTCCTTTGTCAGGCGGGCAATTCTGTGTTTTGGTCACTATTAGAACTAGCTGCCTCCTGGGTCTGACTGAGTTGACCTTTGAGAATGGCATTCCGATCCTTCAGCTTCCTTATTTCTTCAGTGGCACTATTTTGAGCATTGATCAACTGAGAAATGGTCGAATTGCTGCTAACCCCTCCACTCCTATCAATGCACTCACACTCTTTAAGGGTGGTTTTAGAGAAATATTGCTCGCGAGTTCCTACTTTAGCCTGTCCCAAGGAAACCTTGAAGAATTCAAACACTTTAGTGAGGAGAAACCCGAAAGGCAACCCATGATTACCTTCCTTGAACTCTGCTACTTTCTTCATGTGCTCTATCATAAGACCAGGCAGGTTTATGTTGGTGTAGCCATCCTACTTCCATGAGAACCAAGTCTGCTCGTGATGTAATAGAGCATATTTTAGCACGTGGGAGCAGAAGTTTGTTCACCATTTCGAACAACAGTTGGTACACTGGAAGGAGGGCCTTCTTGTGTACATGTTCCCCTTGCTGCACTGCCTTATCCTTCATAATGGCGTTTTTGAAATTTGTAGAGCAGACCCCCTCAATGGATGGCATCCCATCAGTGGGCACGCCCAAAATGGCTCCCAGTACATTAGTGTCCATCACAAAATCAACACTGTTCACTTTAAGACAAATGTTATCATCCTCAACTGTGAAGAAGTCAGCATAAAAGCTACGCACTTCTGCCTCATATACCTTGGGTCAGTAGTGAACAGATATGTCCACTGTTGAAATTCACAGATCTCCACCAATTAGCGCGTTCCTGACATATCCAAAATATTAGGGAAAAATGTACGACCCCACAATACATTTTGGATTCTCAGGTTTTCCCTTCCAGCATCCTGGGTTGCACCAACCTTGGCCTTCTTGGAGGAACCGGGTTCTTCACTGGCACTAGCCTTCCTTTTTACTGATTGTCTTGCACTTTTTCTTTTTTTACCAGATTTCTCAGACACCTTTTTCTCAGACACTTGTTCAACCAACTCTTCTCCAAATTTCTCAGCTACTATCTCACAAGACTTTTCACCTTCAACCTTGCTCAAGTCCATTTCACTCACAGATGACTCCCTTTTGGACTTTGGAACAGTAAGTTTCTTTGAGGACTTACGAACTAAGGAACCAGGTTCCTCTTCTACCTTATCATAAACATCAACGACTAGTGAAGGATGTACTACCTTCTTATTTACAACCTTTCCATCTTTCACCAATCTCCTCTTTTTCTTTTTCTTTTTCTTTTTCTTTTTTACTTTTCCTTAAAACTGACTCAAATTCTTCCTTCTTCTGCAACCTAGTGATAGGTCTCTTAGAAGTTGACTCTTGGGGAGTTGCCTGACTACTCCTGGCCCTGATGAAGCTTGCAAAAGCCGCATTGTCATAGTCATCTTCACTCCCTTCTTTTTCCTCCTCAGACAGAGATCTCATCTCGGGAGGAACGATGGTCAATGGCCCAGCATAAAAATGAGGAGAGGGAGCGGGATCAGTACTGACCTGGGGTTCTTTAGAATAACATGGAGTTTCATAACAAGTAGGAGCATAGTGATCCTCTTGTGTGGAGGGATCAGGTCCCTCAGGAAGTTCCCAGTAATATTGTCTGGTGCCAGATTTTTGACAAACACCAGTTCCCTTCCCTTCATCAATAGACCATCACCCTCCCCCTTAGACCCATTTGTTTCAGATACGCCTTCATACCCACCCACTACACAGACATCAGCAGCGATTGACAACATATTCTTTATGGACTTTTGTTCTTGCAAACCCAAAGTAAGCTCAGAAGACATAAGAAGAGCATTACCTGTAGATTCGGCGACATTCAAATCAAGACCTGGGGTAGTCTTTGCCGATTCATCACTATTACAACCCACTCTTTGCATCTCAGCATATTCTGCCACTCGTCGATTAGAAATTCCTGATTGTCTTTTTCTTCCATTGTATCCGCTTCTACCATTCTTTCCGACAAGACAGAAGGAGAGGTTGCTGCCACAAATTTCTTGAGAGTCAAGGTTTTGCGACTTCTATGAGAGCCAGTGCTCGACTGAGTTGGAGAGGAACCAGTAGGTGGTGGTGACTCAAGCTTAGGATTTGGACTAGATGGTGTAGGGATTGTAGGTTCAAGCACTGGGGTTTCAGTGGATGCTGACACTGAGGGGACGATGCTTGGAACAGTCTGAGTCTCCATATTTCCAGACATGGTGGAGGATAGTGAGAGTTTGATGGAGGAAGAGAGTGTTTGGTTTGAAAGAAAAGGGGAATTTTTGGCGTTGATGTGAGCAGTTATGATAGTGATCGTGAGAGAGGTTATTTAAGAGGGGTGAGGGACCGAGTATCATGTTGGGTTGATGGGTCATTTCATAACGGGTAGGACGTTTGAGTTCCAAAAAAAAGAGAAAGGAAAGATTGACATTTTAATGACGTGGCACCATTCCAGCCTTTTAAAAAGATGTGGATAAGAGTACATAGAAACTACTAACATGTGTCAAAGGAATCAGGTTCCCTGACAGATTTTGTAAATGTGTATTTTCATCCTTTTAACTGAAATGCAATATCATTGGCTACTTGTTTGCTCTGTAATCATCATGTGTGTCTACCTGCAACGGCATAGAGATGAGTTAAACTTTGCCAGAAAATACTTTTTAGCCATTTTACCTGCATATTTCTTTCATAGCCATTCATTGAGGGACAGGTCCTCAACTTAATTGTATCAACCCTAGTACCAAGCGGTTCCTTTCAACGTGCTCTCTACTCAGTACTTTGGTAAAGATGTCTGCAATTTGATCTTCTGTGCTGCAAAATTTCATGCAGATAAGCCCTTTTTCAACATTATCTCTGAGACAGTAGTGTCCCACATCAATGTGCTTTGTTCTCTTATGTTGAACTGGATTCCTTGCCATGTTGAGAGCACTGGTGTTATCACATAGTAAGGGCACACAGTCAGAAAACAAACCCAAATCTTCTAGTTGCTGCTTGATCCACAATAGTTAAGCACAAGAAGAAGAAGCCGCCACATACTCAGATTCTGCAGTTGAAAGAGCCACTGAGTTTTGTTTTCTTGTACCCCATGAGATCAGACATGAACCCAGATAGTGTGCCATTCCAGAAATATTTTTCCTATCCACCAGATACCCAGCAAATCAGTGTCAGCATACCCGATCAAGTCGAAATTGTCTCCTGATGGATAGTAGAGAACCAGGTCCTGCATTCCTTTGAGATACCTCAGAATTATCTTTGCAGCCTTCAGATGAGACTCATTTGGATTGGATTGAAACCTGGCGCAAAGTCCCACACTGAAGACAATGTCTGGTTTACTTGCTGTGAGATACAGAAGTGACCCAGTAATGCCTCTATACATAGTCTCGTTTACAGGAGAACCAGGTTCATCCATATCCAGGCGAGTGGAAGTGGCAATAGGTGTATCAATGATCTTTGAACTCTCCATCTCAAATCTCTTTAGAAGCTCTTTGATGTACTTTTGTTGACTTATCGTTGTCCCCTAGGGGTTTGTTTGACTTGTAGCCCCAAGAAAACATTCAATTCCCCCATCATGCTCATTTCAAATTCACTTCCCATGAATCTTGCAAATTTCTCACACAAAGAGTCATTAGTTGCTCTAAAAGGGCAATTTAGTCCGACAATTCCAGCATTGTATAACTAGAATAGTTTCACTTGTTTAGGACAACTTTTGTAACTTTTGACATCAGCAGCCGTTTACTTTGCTTCTTTTAGTATTTTTAGGTATTTTTAGATTTTTGAATATTAGTTTTATCATTTTAGTCATTAATATGGTTTTAATTATCACTTCTTCTTCTCTATCATCTAATTTAAGCATGAGTAGCTAGATTTTCACTAGGATTGTGACCCAACTCTAGTATGTGAACTTGATGGGCATTTGATTTATTGCTTGTTTATGGTTGGGTGTTGATTATCTAGCCTTGTTCTTGCTTTTAATTGAAGTTTTAATGGTTACAAACATTATTTCATGCCTAATTGACTGGGTCTCTACTTGAGAAAGAAAGATTTAATCTAGGAAAACTTGGTTAGCAAGGAATTGGGTCAATCGAGAGATTGATAAACCTAATTAAAGGGTTGAATCTAGAGATAGTAAAACCCGACTTGAGCTTATTATCAACTGCTTTGTTCAATACCTATTTGGACTTGAGAAAGCCAAGTTAGGCAAAATCACTCTCTGAATGAGAGGTATTGAGTGGGTATTTGAGTGTTGATGGCTATAATACACCCCAACCAATAAAACAAGCTTTAAGGCTTACAACCCATTAAGCGAACACCTAGGTGAAGGTCATAGCCCTAGGCCTTTTATATCATTTGAAAACAACCAAAAACAAATTTTCTAGTTTAAATTCTTAGTTTGTAATCTTAGTTTAAAAATTAGACTTAGAAACAACCAAAGTTTGTGGAAGTTCAATTTAAGATAATTCAAGCTCATACGCTATAATATATATTCCTAAGACCCATTCATAGCTCCCTGTGGAAAATCGACCGCGGCTCCTTGTTGGGTATTACTATTGCATCGACCATTTTCATATCCTCAAATAGAGAAGTGAAATTGGACGAGATCAATTTTTGGCGTCATTGTCGGTGAGTTAAAAATCGATGTTAGCTATAGATTTATATGTGTTTTTGGAATATCCTCTTTTCCTTCCTTGTTACTAATGTGTGAGTATTATAGGTGCAATCATGGCAAACAGCGAGTTCGGAAACATAGTCGTGGGGGATGTGGACATTGATGATGATGCAATGGATGAGGTCCCTCTTAAACCTCAAGCCAATAGACGAGGCCGACCACATCAAGACAATATGCTCGTTCCACCCCCACCTCCACCATGAGCGGCTCCACACCGGGTGTTGCCAAATGAAGGGTATGCAAGTGCTATAGTCCCACCCTGTATTAGGGCAAAAAACATTCAAATAACCAATGTGATGCTCACTTTGCTCGAGCAATGAGGGTTCTTCACCAGTGCACCGGGTCAAAATACATATAAACATTTGAAGGGGCTCGTTGATACGTGTTGGGGGAGCAAACAAACAAATGTCTCCGAGGATGCTTTGAGGCTAAGGCCTTTTCCCTTTTATCTACGGGGGAAAGCTTTAGATTGGTTGAAACGTTTGTCAAATCATTCCATTCGTACGTGGTATGAACTTGCAGAGAAAAATATTTCAAAGTACTTCTCTCCCGGGCACATGGCTATTCTTCGGGATGAAATTCTAGCATTCAAGCAAGAGCCTAAATGAACCACTACACGAGATATGGGAAAGATATAGGACAATGGTAAAAGAGTGACCCAACAATGATATGACGAAAAACATGATTCAACAAACTTTCTATCGGGGGATCAATACCACCAACCGATGTGTAGTGAATCAACTTGCCGGTGGGAACTTCATGACTATGCCTTATGCGGAGGCATGTGAGATTTTGGATGAAATGGCGGATACTTCATCGGCGTGGAAATCTAGAGCCAATGTCCCACAAGGTGATCCAAATATGATTTTTCTTCATAAAGAGTTACATAACCATAGGCAAGCAATAGCCGAGTTGATAACCACTATGAACCAACTGGCAAAGGCTCAACTTCAACAAGTGAAAAACCGGAGGCAAGTCAATGCTATGGAGGGAGTCAATATGATGGTAAACAAGAGAAGACTAAGAAGTCCACAAGTGCAACAAAGAATGGACAATTTTGTACAAGATGATAGTGGGTTTGATCAAAGAGATTCTTACAATGATTAAGATGAAGAGGTCCAATATGTGAACAACTTTCAAGGGTAAAGAAACAACTACCAAGGCCCTAATCAACAACAATGGAGACCTTCGAATAATGAAGGCAATTGGAATTCTAGCAATCAAGCCAATTGGAATAGTGGCAACAATCAAGGCAATTGGAATGGCAACAACCAAGGCGGGTGGAACAACAACCAAGGAAATCAGGGGTCGGGTTTTCAAAGGCCCCAGATGTACCAACAACCTAGCAACTGACCTCTTTATCCTTCTCATGGTTCTAGTTCCTCCAACAATGAAATGGGTCGTATTGAGAACATGTTCAAGCAAATGATAGAGAATAATGCTGATTCTGATGCCCAACTTGCTTCACACAACACATCAATCTATAACTTAGAAGTGCAAATGGGTCAAATCTCTCAAGCTTTAAATTCTCATCCTAAATGGGCACTACCAAGTGATATGGTAGTGAACCCGAAGGGTGGGAACACTACAGGGCATGCAATGGCCGTCGCTACAAGAAGTAGAAAAGGTGGGAATGCACCTACCTCAAGCCAAAGGCAACTTGTGGATGATGATAAAGTGGCAGAAGAAGAGGAGATCCCGAACAATGTGGTGCAAGCAAATGATGAAGTGCAGATTGATATTGATGACACGGTGGAAGAGACTCAAGAGGATGTGAACCCGTCTAGGGATCATGTGATTGACATACCGGAAACAATAGTGCAAAAAGCTAATGCACCATTGCCTAAGCCACCTCCTCCCTATCCTCAAAGACTTGCCAAGAAAAATGGAGAGAATCAATTCAAGAAGTTAATTGATATGATGAAGAGTCTCTCTATAAATGTGCCATTAGTTAAAGCTTTGGAGAAAATACCCGGATATGCTAAGTTTATGAAATACTTGGTGAAAAAAGAAGAGATTAATGAATTTTGAAACTATCAAAATCACTTACCAAGTGAGTGCAATTGTGCATTCGGTGGCTCCAACGTTGGAAGATCCCGGTGCTTTCACAATTCTTTATACCATTAGAAGTGCTGAATTTACAAAAGCTCTATGTGACCTTGGGGCGAGTATCAACTTGATGGCCTATTCGGTTTTTAAAATATTAGGAATTGGGAAACCAAGACCCACATCTATGAGATTACAAATGGTTGATCGTAGAATGAAGAGATTGTTGGGGGTGATTGAGGATGTATTGGTTCGGGTTGACAAGTTTATTCTCTTAGCAGATTTTGTGATTCTTGATTGTGAAGTGGACTATGAGGTCCCGATTATTCTAGGTAGACCTTTCCTTGATTTAGGAAAGGCTCTTGTTGATGTGGAAGCCGGTGAACTCACTTTCCGGGTGGGTGATAAAAAGGCGGTGTTCCACGTGTGCAAATCTATGAGGCAACCAAATAGCAATGAAGTGTGTTCGTTCGTGGACTTAGTGACCGATGTGATTATTGATGATAAAAGTGCCACGATTAATGTGGGTGACATGTTGGAGGCCATTTTGCTAAATTTTGATGATGATGAAATGGATGGCTTCATGGAATGTGTAAATTCTTTGCAAGGGATGGGGTCATACAATTATGCACCTTGGAAACTTTCCTTGGATCTCGAAAATAGGAAAACTCCTCCTACAAAGCCTTCAATTGAAGAACCTCCTATCTTGGAGTTGAAGCAATTGCCTTCACATCTCAAGTATGAATTCCTTGGCCCTTGTTCTACTTTACCGGTTATTCTTTCCTCTTGTTTGACTAACGTGCAGGTTAACTCTATATTGGCAGTACTCCATAAGAGGAAGAAAGCTATTGGGTGTACTTTGGCGGATATTCGGGGAATAAGCCCTGCATTTTGCATGCACAAGATTAATTTGGAGTAAGATGACATACCCTTCATTCAACATCAAAGGAGACTCAATGAAGCAATGCAAGAGGTGGTCAAAAAGATCATAAAGTGGTTAGATTCCAGTGTGGTCTACCCATTTCTGACAGTTTGTGGACTTCTCCGGTGCAATGCGTTTCGAAGAAGGGGGCATAACTGTGGTCACCAATGATAAGAACGAGTTGATTCCAACAAGAACGGTGACCGAGTGGAGAGTGTGTATGGACTATCGGAAGCTAAACAAAGTCACAAGGAAAGACCATTTCCCACTACCATTTCTTGACCAAATGCTTGATAGGTTGGCCGGTCGGGCATTCTATTTCTTTCTAGATGGATATCCAGGCTACAATCAAATCTGTATTGCCCTGGAAGATCAAGAGAAAACAACCTTCACTTGTCCCTATGGCACTTTTGCTTTCAAGCGGATGCCATTTGGTTTATGCAATGCACCAGCAACTTTTCAACGGTGTATGATGGTGATCCTTAAGGATATGGTAGAGGACTACCACCTTGAAGTCTTCATGGATGACTTTTTGGTAGGCGAGGATTCCTTTGATGATTGCTTGGAAAATTTAGATAAGGTTTTGGCAAGGTGTGAAGAAACGAACTTGGTGTTGAATTGGGAGAAATACCATTTCATGGTCGAGGAGGGTATTGTCCTTGGCCACAAAATTTCAAAGAAGGGAATAAAGGTCGACAAGGCGAAAATAGAGGTGATTTCCAAACTTCCACCTCCAACATCCGTGAAGGGCGTGAAAAGTTTCTTGGGTCACGCGGGGTTCTACCGGTGTTTCATAAAGGATTTTTCTAAGGTGGTGAACCCCTTGTGTAAGCTTTTGGAGAAAGATGCTAAATTTCACTTCAACTATGATTGCATGAGAGCATTTGAATTGCTAAGTTTAAGTTGACAACAACTCCCATTATCACCGCCCTGAATTAGAGCACTCCTTTTGAGCTCATGTGTGACGCTAGTGATGTAGCGGTTGGAGCAGTTTTAGGGCAATGTATCAAAAAGATCTTTCATCCGATCTACTATGCTAGTAAGACAATGAATTCTGCCCAAGTCAATTACACTGTGACCGAAAAAGAGCTCCTTGCCATTATGTTTGCTAATAAGAAATTCCGCCCGTACTTGATGGGTGCAAAAGTGATTGTCCACACTGATCATGTGGTACTTCGTTACCTTATGAGCAAGAAAGATTCCAAAGCCTGGTTGATGAGATGGGTGCTTCTGTTGCAAGAGTTTGACATAGACATCCAAGACCGAAAAGGAAGTGAAAACCAAGTGGAGGACCACTTGTCTTGTTTGGAGGAGGAGGGGAGGTCGCATGATGGCCTTGAAATCAATGACTCATTCCCCGATGAGCAACCCTTAGCCATTTCAATGAAAGAAGTGCCATGGTTCGCGGATCTAGCAAATTTTCTTGTGAGTGGTATCATCTCAGATGAGTTCTCTTCAAACCATAGGAAGAAGCTCAAACGAGATTGTTAAGACTATTATTGGAATGAACCGTACCTTTTTCGGATTTGTATGGATGGAGTGATTAGAAGATGTGTACCGGAGGAGTAACAATGTAAAATTCTTGGGGCTTGTCATTCTTAGCCATATGGTGGTCACCATGGTAGAGCAAGAACGGCGGTCAAAGTGCTATGTTGAGGTTTCTATTGGCCCACTCTTTACAAGGATACAAGTGATCTCGTCAAGCGTTGTGATAAATATCAAAAAGCCGGTAGAATCTCAAAGAAAAATAAAATGCCCCTCACCACCATTTTGGAGATTGATATTTTCGATGTGTGTGGTATTGACTTCATGGGTCCCTTTGTGAGTTCTTGTGAAAATACCTACATCTTGGTAGCTATTGATTATGTGTCAAAATGGGTTGAGGCCGTTGCTCTACCCAACAATGAAGCAAGAAGTGTGGTGACATTTTTGAAGAAGAATATTTTCACAAGGTTTGGTACTCCGCGAGCTATCATAAGTGATTATGAAGGCAAGCTTATCATAGACAAGTACAAAGTGCGGTCTGCATATGAAATGTGCGGCCGCAGAAGATAAGCAAGATCAGAAGTTCAGAGAGTTCTCATTTCAAGCTAAAAGGAAGTGCGGACCACACAATTATTGTGCGGCCGTAGATGATCAGTTGTGCAAATGCAATTGCATTTGTGCGGTCCGTAGAAGAGCCATGTGCAGACGCACTCAGAAATGTGCGGACCGCAAAAAGAGAGAAATGCGGTCGCGGATCAGAATTTTGCGGCTGCAAAAGTCCAATCTTGCCAAGCTGAAGAAAAGTGTGGACCGCACATGGAATTGTGAGGCCGCAAAACTTCCGGAAGGACAATTTTGTCCGAAAAATCCAGCACTGTATAAATAGAATAATTTCACTTTTTTAGGGCAACTTTTGTAACTTTTGACATCAGCAGTCATTTACTTTGCTTCTTTTAGTAGTTTTAGCTATTTTGAGCTTTTTGAATATTAGTTTTATCAGTTTATTTATTAATATGGTTTTAATTATCATTTCTTCTTCTCTATCTTCTAATTTAAGCATGAGTAGCTAGATTTTCACTAGGGTTGTGACCCAACCCTAGTGTATGAACTTGATGGGTGTTTGATTTATTGTTTGTTTATCGTTGGGTGTTGATTATCTAGCCTTGTTCTTGCTTTTAATTGAAAATTTAATGGTTGCAAACATTATTTCATGCCTAATTGACTGGGTCTCTACTTGAGAAAGAGAGATTTAGTCTAGGAAAACTTGGCTAGCAAGGAATTGGGTCAATCGAGAGATTGATAAATCCAATTAAAGGATTGAATCTAGAGATAGTAACACCCGACTTGAGCTTATTATCAACTGCTTTGTTCAATACCCATTTGGACTTGAGAAAGCCAAATTGGGAAAACTCACTCTCTGATCGAGAGGTATTGAGTGGGTATTTGAGTGTTGATGGCTATAATACACCCCAACCAATAAAACAAGCCTAAGGCTTACAATCCATTAAGCAAACACTTAGGTGGAGGTCATAGCCCTAGGCCTTTTATATCATTTGAAAAACAACCAAAATCATTTTCTAGTTTAAATCCTTAGTTTGTAATCTTAGTTTAAAAATTAGACCTAGAAACAACCAAAGTTTGTGGAAGTGCAATATGAGATAATTCAAGCTCATACGCTATAATATTTATCCCTAAGACCCATTCATAGCTCCATATGGAAAATCGACCCCGACTCCTTGTTGGGTATTACTATTGCATCGACCATTTCCATATCCTCAAATAGAGGAGTGAAATTAGACGAGATGAGACATCCATTTGAAAAAATTTGAATTCCATATGAGATGCAAAGACAATAAGGATTCTTATGGCCTCCATTCGAGCAACTAGAGGAAAAGTTTCATCATAGTCAATTCCTTCTTCTTGATTGTACCCTTGAACTACTAACCTTGCCTTATGTTTTGTGGTGTTTTGAAACTCATCAAGTTTGTTTTTAAATACTCACCTGGTTCCTATGACAGTTCTGTCAGCAGGTCGAGGAACCAGGTGCCATACACTATTCTTCTCAAATTGATGAAGCTCATCTTGCATAGCCGTAATCCAGTCAGTATCTTTCAATGCTTTTTTGATCTTTTTGGTCTCAATTTGAGAGAGAAATGCAGAGAAGGCAAGTGAGTTTCTAGACTTTGATCTGGTTTGAATTCCTGAGTCAAGGGGAGTGATCACATTTTGAAGATGGTGTGAGCTTTTGTGCTTCCAGTTGGACACTTGAATCTCATCATGAGAGGTTCCATATTCCTCTTCATATGATCCATGTATTTTGTTCCTCACCTCAGCAGCTGGAGTTCTATGTACAACATCCACAACTCTGTTTTCTGCTTCAGTTATTGTGATTATGGGACCATGTTCCTCTATGTCAGCTGGAGATTCAGATGTGTTATTTTTATTTGATTCCTTGATCTGACTCATCATATTGTCCTTTTCATTTGCCATGTCAATGACGTCACCAGGGATATTTGATAACTCTCCATCTTGATCAGCCTTATCATGTGCAGCTTTTCCAAGAGGGTGATGTGCTTCGTCAAAGATCACATGTATGTTTTCCTCAACACATTGAGTTATTTTGTTATATACCTTGTAGGCTTTGCTTTGTGATGAATATCCAAGAAATATTCCTTCATCACTCTTGGCATCAAACTTTCCCAGAGCTTCCTTACCATTGTTGAGGACAAAGCATTTGCAACCAAATGTCCTCAAGTGTGTTAGCTTAGGTTTTCTCCCATTCAGTAGTTCATGCGGGGTTTTGTTCATGAGGGACCTGATCATGCACCTGCTTACTAAGTAGCATGCAGTGTTAACTGCCTCTACCCAGAAACCTTTTGCAACACCACTATCAATCATCATTGTCCTAGCCATGTCTTCAAGAGTTCTATTTTTCCTCTCCACGACACTGTTTTGATAAGGTGTTCTTGGAGTTGAAAAATTGTGACTTATACTATTTTCCGCGCAAAACTCGTCGAACTTTGAATTGTCAAATTTTGTACCATGATCAGATCTTATACTCACAACATTATGGCTCATCTTTACTTGGATCGTTTTGACAAAGGCAACAAACACTGAAAAGTTCCCATCTTTGGTTCTGAGGAACAAGGTCCATGTGAACCTGGAATAGTCATCCACAATAACGAAAATATACTTCTTTCCTCCTCTACTTGGCACTCTCATAGGTCCACATAGATCTATATGGAGGAGATCAAGTGGCCTTGAGGTGCTTACTTCCTTTTTGGGTTTGAAGGAGGACCTGATCTGCTTTTATTTTGCACATGCATCACACAAGTTGTGATCTTTGAAGCTTGACTTAGGCAATCCGCGAACCAGGTCCTTCCTGACCAACTTATTCAGCAGTGTAAAACTTGCATGGCCAACCTTCTATGCCATAGTTCAGCATCATTATCCACAGCACTCAGACACGTGAGATCCCCATTATGTAGTGACTCAAAATTAGCGACATAGATGTTCTTGTATCTTTTTGCCATCAGGATCACATCACCAGTCACAAGATTTGTGACTGTGCAGATTTTTGACACAAATTCCACCTTGTTGCCTTTGTCGCAGATCCGAGAGACACTCAGCAAGCTGTACTTCAGGCCATTTACGTAATACACATTTTCGATTGTGTGAGTGAGAGACTTCCCAATTCTTCCTACTCCAACAATGTATCCCTTTTTGCCATTTCCAAAGGATACACTCTCTCCTTGTAGGGCTTTGAGTTAAAGGAAATCATTAGTGCTTCCAGTCATATGCTTCGAGCAGCCGCTATCTACGTACCATCTTTGGTTGCTTCCTTTCACTGCTCCATGCACAAGAGAATCAAGGATTAGACTTAGGAACCCAAACAAGTTTGGGTCCCTTGTAATGAGAAAACGGGTGAATCAAAGTTCTTTTTGTCCAAGAAGGCAATATACATTTGTTATATGAGGGAGCAGGTTTGTTTGCAATAGTTACGTTTTTTAGCAAAAACTTTATTTTTTGCTGGGACAGGAATCTGACTTTACATGTTTCCTTAAAATGTCCAGTGTTGCCACAATGAGTGCAGAGCCAGTTATCAAGAATAGTAACATACTTACTGTATGGGTTATAAGGGATTTTTTCTTTTTTGGAACGCGATTCCCTGCCTGTTCCCCCTATTGTTCGTATACATAGCAGTGATTGCATCGGAGAACCATGTCCACGTAAGAGATTTTTCTAGGTCACTCTTCACTCTGCCTAGACCTTCCTGAAGTTGTCTGTTTTTCTCAAGCTCAGCACACATACTAGATTTCACTGATTTTAACTCATTTTCAAGCTTAAGATGTGCCTCACTTGCAACTTCCTTTCCATTTTGAGTGTTCATAGGCCTACTTTTCCTTCTTAGTTCCTTAATTGTTTCCTTTAGGTATACAACTACTACCAATAGGTTATCTCTGTCATGCTCTATATTTGCAATTCTCTCAGTCAAAATATCCTTTTCCCTTATTAACTGTAAGGACCCGTAAAAATTTTAACCAAAAGCTCGGGGTTTCGTGGCGCCAAGATAGATTCCTGAGCTCGCCGCGGTTCGGACTTGTTAGATTGAACAGTATCCTACGGACTTAGAGAAAATGTTTCGCAAAAGAAAACGTTTCTGCGGCCGCATAATCACTCTACGGACCGCATAATGGCCGCAGAGTGAAGCAGTAAGTTTGGCCAACTTGAGGCCAGTTTTGCGGTCGATTATGCGACCGCGTTTGGCCAACTTGAGGCTAGTTTTGCGGTCAATTATGAGACCGCATATCGGTCGCATAATTCCTCTTGGGTTTCTACGGAGGGAGTTTTGCGGTGCATTATGCGACCGCAGAATAAGTATACGGACCGCATACTGGTCGCATACCTGAGCCGAACGTTTAGGCCTTTGAGGGCCATTTCTGTGGTCACTTTGCGGACCGCATAACCATTATGCGGTCGCATATGCGACCGCAGACCTGTGTCGGGGCACCATTTTTCTTAATTTAAAACTCGACCCCCATTCCGTTAAAACACCCATTTAGTCTATTTTGAAGCTCATTTCTGATATTTCTAGAGTGAGAGTGAGAGGGTTTTAGAGGGAGGGCCTAATTTTCATCAATTAATCTTCAACCATCACTCAAAGCTTGGAAATATTCAAGAAGAGTACCAAATTTTTCATCTTAAAAGGTAAGGCTTCATCACCCCAACTCTTAATTTCAAACATAGCTATAATGAGGTACTAGGGTGATACTTCATGGGTACGAGGGTGGTTTATCTTGCATGCATGTGTGATGAAGAGTATGGGGAAAAAGTGAGCTAGAACCATGAACGTTTTCCTAATTCTGGGTTCAATTTGTATATTTCTAAAATAGATTGTGGTTGCTAAGGGTTCCGGATAACTGTAGAGTCTAAAGAAGCAATTGAGTTATGTATGGCGAACTCTCTTCTTCCTAGAATCAAACTCTTAGTGTCCGAATGATGGGTGTAAGTTCTAACTTGATCATACTAGAATTGTTTGCCTTAGTATATTGGATTGAAAGATTCATGTTCCCTAATTATTTTAGATGGTTACCATGTCATCATGCTATTTGAGAACGTAATTATGTTGTTTCCAAGCTCCTTCCTTTATGTGTGCAATGCCTTATGTGATGATGTTATTTGAACGGATAAAAAGGGAAAAGACTTGAATTGTAAAATGTTCCCAAGTGCCAAGAACTACTTAATAAATGAGGTTGTTTGTGCCATGTAACAAAAGATGGGAAAGAAATATGAATTTAGTGAACAATTGAAAGAGGTCATGTCTCAAGTGAGATGGCTTAGCCGATCGGGCCGAGATCGGACGCCATGCTGTACACATGATGGCATTTGTGTTAGAATTATTGATTTACATTGTGGATATGGATATGTCTCACTTGAGATGGCTTAGCCGGTCGGGCTGAGACCGAACTCCGTGTAAAAATACGGTGGCATTGTGAGTTGTGGCTTTGGCACTAAAGATTATTAATCTAAAAAGATGGAAAGATTGAATTGGAAACTATGTGACCCTTACTTGGTGTTTTCTTTGTATTTATATGAAACTCTTATTGATTATTATGACTGTCTTCTCTTTGTTTCACTGTTCATTCTACTAAGATTGGGTTTTGCCTTATATACTAGTACTATTCAACAGTACTAACATCCCTTTTGCCGGGGGCGCTACATCTTTGAATGGATGTAGGTACTTCCATCGCAGATAGTGCCGATCGCAGATAGGTGGTGCTCCCTTTTTCTCCTCACAACAGTCTTGGTGAGCCCCATTTCTCCCAGGGGTCATATAGTCCTTCTTTTGTATAAGTTTTCATATTTTGAGGTATAGCTGGGGCCTTGTTGTAGGCATTGTCATGTTATCTTTTGTACTCTTAGAGGCTCCGTAGATGTTTATGTGTGTCATGTATGTATGTTGGGGTGATCGTTGGATCGAGTTGTATTTTGGGAACTCAACTATGGCACAATGTATATAAGAAAGAATGAACTAGCAACGTTTATATATTTTTATAATTAATCTCTCCCATGTTTTACAAATGGTGATGCGATCCCGTTTTGGATTATGAATGAGTCGGGTAGGAAAGGTTTAATAGACTTGCTCGACCGGGTTCACTCAGTTGAGCGTCAGTCGCGCTTCCTGAGGTTTGGGCGTGACACTAACCTCTCAATCGTCTCTCTTAGATCAACCGCAACCACCACTAGATCATCTCTCTCGTGTTTTGTTTCTCCTAGTTCTATGGTTAGCTCATTTTTATCATTAATGAGACTGTGATAAGTATCAATTAAAACATTTGCCAAAGATATAAGCTTTTTTGAGAATAGGATTTCAGATTTCTTTGAACATCTAGAAAGTTTACCTCATCTTCATCGTCATTTTCCTCATCCTCGTCTGATTTAGCCATTAGAGCAAATATGGAATCATATTCAGCTACTTCACTTTCCGCTGCCATCATGGAGTTGTCACCTTGATCATCATCATCTCTAGATTCGCAGGAGGAGTCTCCCCATGCAGCAAGAGCTTGTTTCACAACATTATCAACGGTATCTTTTCTCTTGAGCTTTTTGTCAGGAACCTGGTTCCTTTTGACTGCTTTATTCTGTGTTGTATTTGTACTGATCTTGCTTAAGGAGGGGAAATCCTTGATGAAATGTACTGGTTTCCCACACTTATGACATAGGTCAAAACCTCTTGGCTTGCTAGAGCTTCCCCTTTTTGGAATGCCTCCATTTCTGCGAACCATTTTCTGAAATTTCTTTGTCTGGTAAGCCATATCGGCATCCTCACTACTTGAGTCATTTTTGTCTGTCTTGAGGACCAGATTCTTCTCCCTTTGGGCTCTCTTCTCTCATTGTCCTTATTCTTCTTCTTTATTTCATAAGTTTTCAGATTACCAATGAGTTCATCAATGATCAGCTTCTGCAAATCCTTCGCCTCAGTGAAGGCGTTTACCTTGCTTTCCCAGGAATCGGGTAATATACTAAGTATTTTCCTGACAAGTTTGTTCCCGGGAATGATTTCTCCCAGTGAGTGAAGCTCATTGATGATAGAGGTGACGCGAGTGTGCATGTCCTGAATGGACCCGTCGCCCTTCATTCTGAAGAGCTCATACTCAGTTGTCAACATGTCTATCGTCGACTGCTTGACTTGAGTTGTTCCTTCGTGTGCTGTTTGAAGAGCTTCCCATATCTCCTTAGCACTCTAACAAGCTGAGATGCGGTTGTATTCATCTGGTCTGATGCCACAGACAAGAATCTATTTTGCCCTGAAATTCTTCTTAGTAGCCTTTCTGTCAGCATCGTTGTACTCTTTTCTCGTTTTTGGGACTGTAGTTTTTCCCTCCTCAACAGTTTTCATGGAAACAAAAGGTCCGTCACAGATTATATCCCACAACATTGAGTCCTCATCCATGATGAAATCATGCATTCTTGTTTTTCACCAACAATATTATTGACCGTTGAATCTAGGTGGTCTCAACGTTGATTGTCCTTCCTCAAAGTTTGGTGGAGCAGCCATGATGAAGATCCTTTCTAGGTGTTAACCTTTTAGAAAGAACCTGCTCTGATACCAATTATTAGAAACTAAGGGTCCGCCAAACTATGTAGAAAATCAGGTTCTCTATAAGTTCCCACAGAACGCATGCACACAACAGTAAGTAAATAACACAATGGGATTTTACGTGGAAAACTCCCAGCTCACGGGATTAAAAATCACGACCTACCCTTGTAGGATTTCAACTTCACTACTGAGCAAACTTTAGATTACAATCTATTGTAACCTAGGAATTAACCTCGTAATCCCTCACTAACTTGTAATGACTCTATTACAAGCCACTTTGTAATAACTCTATTACAAAGAATTATAACTCGACTAACTCTAGCCAAGAGACAAACACAAGGCTTATGATTTTACAAATATTTCCTACACAATGCTTCTAACTAAGCTAAGTAGAAATTACAAGTAAAATGCTTTAACAAAGGTGCAACACAACTAAGGACATGTAATGACTCAATACAGGAAACTGGTCCTTCGTTATGTTGTTCTTTGTTCTTGATGCCCTTGAGAATCACTTGGAAGATTGATACAAACTTGAGAGAATTTCTTGATCGATTTTGAATGTGCAAAATATTTTTG
This sequence comes from Nicotiana otophora, assembly GCA_000715115.1. Taxonomy (NCBI): domain Eukaryota; kingdom Viridiplantae; phylum Streptophyta; class Magnoliopsida; order Solanales; family Solanaceae; genus Nicotiana; species Nicotiana otophora. Next base: position 52,485 of record AWOL01S0033276.1, read on the forward strand.
TTTTGCCTTTTCTTGATGTTTGTAATTCATTTGTGACATCACTTGTATGATACAAGCAAGTTAGATAAAGGGCATTCCCCATAAAGTTGACTGTTGCACTGTTTTTGCATTGTTGTGTGTGCAGGCAATAACTTTACAACTGTGAAGAGTTGACTTGTACCGTCACTAAGGGAACTGTTGGTCATATGTTCCCTCTGTTATTCCTTTTACTCTGAAGAGTTGAACCACGTCCTCGACTTGAGACTTGTTGTTTTTTAAGTACTTGAGGATGTGTAACAGGTTCCTTATATGATTCTTATCATTTAGTTTGTTAAATCATCAAAACATAACAGGATACATATAACCTATGAGACTTGTAACATTATACATTAAAATACACAAAAAAAAAAAAAAGGAGAGAGAAAAACATTATGCCTGGCAGCTGGCAGGTAAAGGATATATGCATTAACTAATTAATTTGTCGTAGTGGTAAACTTGGCATTTTTTGTGGCCCTTATTGAGATTTGATATAGACCATGGGCAGAGTGGTCGAATGCACATGCTTAAACTTGGGCGAAATTCTAATTAGCGATTAAATTTTGAGTTTTTGTTAACTTTGATTAAGCTTTGGCTTTAGTTCATGGCTGCCGAAACCATGCCGTTCACATATTGACACACTAGGTACGGACATTCTCGTGAGAAAAATGAAACACATCTCTCATCTTTGATATTCCAAATTTCTATTTTTTAAAAAAATGAATTGAGGCAATTGCCTCATTTTAACATCACAAATTATAATGTAAGATCGACCCCCGCTTATATAGAATCAATGTCTTCTCTTAAATAAATTATGGACTTTGTTAACGTTCATAACTCTATCCAAGTAAGTACCTATATAATTGGCCTAAAGTTGACCTTGTGCCACTAGGAATTGCTAGTTTACTTTCAGTAATATTTCTGCTAATTTTCTTCTTATATTACTATGTGATAACTTGACAATAGCACCCGCAAAAGTGGTGGATGATAAGTATCTCTTCATTCTTAACTAAAGGTTTCAGGTTCAAATTTTGCGAATGGAGCGGTCTTTGATAGGGGAGTACTTTAAACCCGAAGTGAAATTTTGAACATGAACTCAAATTAATCGAGCGCCAAAACGATGTTGATCATTGGGTGAGAAAAGAAAAACTTAGACAATAACATTGAAGTGCAGTTTGGGCACCCGATTAACCTCAATAATGGGTACAAATTCTATGCCAAGATATAGGCAATGAATCTCCTGTACTCTAAAATTATGACTTAAAAAAGTAACTTTTTGAATAATAAATTCTTCGCTGTTTATACTGCACGATTGGATAATATTATTTAGATATACATATTATTTGCAAACAATGAATTATTTGTTTTTACAATAATATTCACAATTTCAACATAAAATAATTCGAAGTGTAAAAATTTATCTGATTTTTTTCCAAGTGAAATTTATAGTCAAATGCAATTTAAACCTTTAATCATTTTTTCTTTTAACTTCAACTATAAATAGTAGGAGTATATATTTTTTCAACTTCAATCACAGATTGTCCTAACGGAGTATTTTGAAATTTTTTATTCTTGTTCGTAAGTACTATACTTAGTATTTAACCGTAAAATGGTACAGTTGAATTTATACGTGGTTTCTAGGCAAGTGAACTAATTTGATCCTGAAATAATATAATAATCGAGCAAATGCGTAATACTTAGCCTTAGAATATTGATGAAATAGCAAAGAGGGTGATTCCGTGAACACGGTTTCTGAACACAGCAATCATGAGATCAAAAAGCAAGAAAGTGAAGTTGTATAAAGCTTTGTATAGAATATAGTATATGTTCTTGTCAGAAAATTTGCCTGCTTTACAATGGTAATTAAGCTCACTATTTATAGTTGTGCCTAAGGAAAGAGGTCCCACGAGTGTGCCCTCCTTTAATACCAATTATGAGGGTCATTGATGAAGATGTAATAGTGAATATAAATGTCAAATTCTCTGTAACGGACCGTCGCTCTTAATGTTATAGAATATTCCTTAGTAAATGCCACCGGGTGCAGAGCATTTAATACACCTTCATAAACTTTATCCTTTCTGGTGACAAGCGGAATGGCTGTGCTCGGTCCTCAGCCATCCCATCTCAGATTCCACGTGTCCTCCTTTTAGTTAGTCACGTGTCATATCATATTTTACCCTATACAGATAGTCCCCTGCTTTTTGGTGATATAACTTTGTGTTACCGTGAAGTTGGTAGAAACACCTTTTTGGCGGGAATTACTATAACTCCCACTAAAGGTCTCTCACAATTGATTAGACGCACGTCTCTCCGTATTTAATGCCCCGAACACGTGCCATCCCACGATTCAGCACAGCTTTTGCCGATTATCGAGGTAATCATGGCCATGAATTTAGCCGCCAAAATTTTATTTATACGTAACTTCCTTTTCCTTTTCCTTTGCGTTTCACAATTGCTTGAGGTTCTAATTTGCATCCTTGCTTTCAATCCCTTTTCTGATTTTCTTCAGACACGAAACCTTTTCCATCTTCTTTTTCAATGGATCTTTCCTCTAAACGTTCTAGTTCTTCAAAGAATAAGAACAAAACAGAGGATTTCGTTCCTCCAACAATGGGTTCCATCATCTCAAGAAGACTTAGTACTTCGAAGGATTTTGAAGAGAAATTTCTTACTGCTAACCCTCGTACATGGGCTATTAGTAGGTACCCTTCTTCCATGCGCCCTTCCAGTATTCCTGCTGTGAAGGAGGACTGCCGCTGCAATGAGTTGGAAATCATTGCTCCTGATCTATCGGAGCGAGTGACCCTTCACAAGGAAGGTTTTACATACTTTTCACGTACCCCTTTACTTTGGGTGCGTTTTCTTTGAGCGGAGAACTTGATTCCGTGATTGCGGAATTTTGCCTTCGCTACCAGGTATGTTTGGCACAGATAAGTCCTTCAGTGTGGAGGAGGATCGCCTGTCTCCGATGTTTGAGCCAAGAAACCGGAGAGGAGCTAACCTTAGCTCATATGATGAATTTTTATTCCCCCAAAATCTTCCGCGGGGGAATGATTAACCTTTACAAACGTGGCCACCATGCTTTGTTGTCTAGCATAGATGATGACAACGACCGTGGGTGGATGGAATGGTTTGTTGCAGTTTCCACCAACGACATCATTCCGACAATGGCTTCATCCTTTCCAGTTGCTTGGAACCACACAAGTAAGTTCTTTGTATAATATTCCTCTTATTAGATATTCTTCTATGGCCATATCATCTCTTCACCCTTCACATGTTTCAATAACTCGATGGATCCCACCGGTGGTGGAAGGTTTGAACTGATGGGTTCAGAAGATTTTGAACATCACAACGCTCGAAAGACGTTCATGGAAATAGCTGGCCCTTAAATACGGTTGGAAGGCCAAAAATCATGGTAACTTTAATTTACCTTGCTTCGAGTTTTGAATATGAAGAACTTGGTTGAACCCTTCTGACTTGTTCACAGAATTAGGTATACCTGCGGGCTCTGTTGTTGTCCCCGAGAAGGACATTCTGGCAGATCCCACTGATACAGTGAGGCTGCTTCAGGAATCACTTACTCGAACAGGTATCTCTGTGCTTGTTTTGGGTGCAAATATTTATTTACGGAGTTCTCGGGAGGAGGATAAACAAACAAAAGATACCCTTCTGCGGCAGGGGAAAAGAATAAAAAGGCAAAGATTGATGCCCCTAAATCATCTCCAGTGGCGAAGATGACTGGTCTTCCTTCTGGGTCGGGCGTAGACACTGTGATGATTGATGATGAAGAAGAAGTTGTTGATGAGGGAGCTTCTTTACACAGAAGGCGATGATCCTCATCATCTCAACATGATGCTCGACCTGTTGAGATAGTTACACCAACTGAAGATGATGTCTCGACACTTTGGGGAGAATCTGATTTGGTAGAATATGCCAACTCCCGTTTTCGGGCCACAATTACTGCAACCGGTATTGCGGGGCTAAGTACCAGGTCCTTGCCTTCTTTGGTTGGCGAGCATCAAACAACCAGCACTACATTTGATGCAGTTGCTTCTCATTCTTTAACTCCATCAACTTTATATCCGCCTTAACTAACACCAGCAACTGCTATATCATTTCCATCTTGGTCTACTCTTCCACCAGCGGTTGCTACACCATCTCCATCGGCCATACCTGACCATGAAGAAGGTGTTCCTCTTCCACAGTCCCTAGTCCATGGGAATTTGGGGCAAAATTATGCTGCTCCTTCTGAAGATCTACAAAGAAGGAGGAACATCACTCTTTCGGTCTCTACCGGGTGCAACCTGCTATCACGGTCGGGGGAGCGTGCTAATTACCTGAAGCCTTTGGCTTCAGAAAAAGACTAGTAAAAGATTCAAACACTCTCGGGAGAGTGTTTGTTGAACAATGCTATGCATAACGCTGTAGCGGTACGTTCCTTCCTCCCTCTGTTATTTCTTCTACTTTGAATGAATGCATTCTAAATTTTACCTATTCTTATTTTATCGGCCAACTTTATTGTTTCTGAGGGCTTTCAAAGGTTAATTCGTGAGAAGGAAGAACTTACTTCTAAACGAGATAAGCTTTTGGCTAAACGAGAATAGATTGTTCTCCGCCTCTCAAAACCTGGAAACTAGAGTTGCTAAGGAGGTTGTTTTGGAGGCTCATTTTCAACAAAGCTAGCAAGAAGTGATAACCCTTAGCCAAGAAATGGGGCCGCTAAGGGTTAGATTTGATGAGGCCAAGGCCAAATATCCAGAACGTCGTCCTTGCTGCAACCGACCGCGAGGCTGCCTCCGCTGAAAGAGTGATTAATTTGGAAGCATCCTTAAACTCCAAAAGTGAAGAGCTTGTTGTTGTGGAGGTGAAACATTCTCATCTAGAAGAAAAGTACAGGAAAACTATCGAGCATAATAGGCTCTTTAGTTCAACTGTCCGCGAGCTCGACGTTAGCCTCCAATCTGTTATATCTACCCGGGAAAACCTTTCTGCCGAGGTTATTCAACTCAAAGAAGAACTTAAGCATCGAGCGACTTCCCTCATTGTTGAAAAAACTTATTCCATGTATAGCATGAGGAGAAAACCCTTGGAAGAGGCCAAAGCCGGCATCATTGACGTTGATGCCGAAATTGCTAAGGCCTGAGAGCTTGAATTAGCTGCAAACAATGGACTCCCAATGCAGTCTGATGCTCCGGGTTCTTCTAATTCCGGTTCCAAATTTTTGGAAACTGAAGAAGGATCGGAAAGCGATGAGGCCGAAGACCAAACTGGGGAAAGCGTTGAGCCATTGGCGGAACCATCTACTCTTCTCGGCAATGCGGATACTTCTCTTCCACCTGGTTCCGGAGGTGCTACAGTATAGCTTTTTTTTTCTTTTCTCATTTTGTACTTGTAACATTTTGGACCGATTTTGTGAATAAAGAAATACTTTTTGTTCAAATATCGTTTGAGTTTTACTTTCGTTTGAATATCCATGCAAGCCTTTAACTTTTGCATTTGCTCGAGCATTCTGCATATGTTGTTCAATTCGTGCTTTACTATGAGTAGTCTCGGATGCCTTTTCTTTGAAGCATTTTGGTTCCGAGTATTATCCCATTTATATGAGGGTTTTTATGAATTTTTGCGCAAGTTTCACTTTTACGTGAGGGTTTCTATGAATAGTTGCGCAAGTTTCCCTTTTACGTGAGGGTTTTTATGAATATTTGCGCAAGTTTGCTTTTTGCGTCCTTATCATATGCGGCTTCGGATGTATTTTCTCCCGATGGCATTTTGGATTTTGGCATTGATTCTTTTGGAACCAACCCTTTAACGTGAGGGTTTTTATAAAAGAGGGCACTCTTATGTTTACGGTGCTCTTGAAGAGGACGTCTCTTGTTCATTATGGTACTTACATTTGAAGTATTTGTTTAACTTTCAAATGACAAAATTAGCTCATCGTTCAGACAAGAAACAAGATAAAAGCAAAAGGATTTCATTTTATTCTTTCTATCTTCAGAAATTATATAAGCATTTTGCTATGCAGAAAAGAAATTGCCATTACTTGTGGCTATCTTATACAACTTGTTTCTACGGGGTTGGCTGCGTAGTCGATGATGCATTTTATTTCCTAACTTTTGTTCCCGATTGACGTAGCAGTCATTGTTGTCATATTCTCATATCATACCCCCCCCCCCCCCCCCCCCCAAGTATTTGAATGCGAAGAATATGAATTGAACACTGGAAGTCTTGTATCTTCGAAGGTTCCGCCAATGAATTTCTAGGTAATCCTTCACTCGCCAACACCTCTTGTTTCCCCATAGGAATCCATGCTATCGAGCAAAATAATACCTAACAGTTCTCTGGTGGTTTGTGTTTGTGAACGGTCAGGTAACCTCTGCTCGGTATCAAACTTAACTTCCCGGTAGGAATTTTCTATCGAACCAAAAATTACCTAATCGTCTCCGAGTGGAAGCTTGTTTGTTTGCCTTTCTATCAAAGGTCTTATTGTTGTTGTATTGTAGTATGCTTTCTATCACTGTCTCGTTAAAAACCTTGCCAGAAAAACTTAATTGGGATAAAGACTGAACGAAGGAAAAAAGAGTGCAGCACATACTTTCTGTTTGAGTGTTGTTCATCAGCAATAATATTTTTTGAGGTGTGCCACGTTCCAGTTGTTGGGAAACTTGTTCCCATTTTGGTTTTCCAACTCATATGAGCCTTTCCCAGTGACATCTGAAATCCGGTAGCGACCTTTCCATGTTGGACCTAGCTTTCCTGCATTGAGCTCTCGGGTATTGTGTGTTACTTTCCTTAGAACCAAGTCTCCTACTTTAAAAAAACGGAAATTGGCTCTTCGATTGTAATATCGCTCCATCCTATGCTTTTGAGCTGCCATTATTACATGTGCCAAGTCCTTGCATCCCTCGAGCAGTTCCAAGCTAATTAGCATTGCTTCGTCATTCGATTCTTCATTTGTCTGAGAATATGTCAAAGTGGGTTCGCCCACTTCAATCGGGATTAGGGCTTCAGCACCGTATACGAGGGAAAAAGGAGTTTCTCCTGTACTTGATTTGGCCATTGTTCGGTAGGCCCATAGAACTCCGGGCAACTCTTCAGGCCATTTGCCTTTTGCCGCTTCTAACCTTTTATTAAGGTTTTGAATGATCACCTTGTTTGTTGACATCGCTTGACTGTTTGCAATCGGATGATAAGGCGAGGATGTGATTCTCTTTATTTTCAGGTCTTCGAAGAACTTTGTAACTTTGCACCGATAAACTGTGACCCATTGTCGCATGCTATCTCTTTTAGTATTTTGAACTTACAAATTATATTTTTCTATAGGAAATCGACCACTTCGCGTTCTCCGATCTTCTGAGAAGAACCTGCTTCCACCTATTTAGAAAAATAATCAGTCAAAATTAAAATAAACCTTACCTTTCCGGGAGTCGATGGCAGCGGTCCGACGATGTCCACCCCTATTTCATGAGCGGCTACGGGGACAAAACCGAATATAAGGGTTCTACCGGTTGATGTACTAGTGATGTGTAGTATTGGCACTTATCACATTTTCATATAAATGTTTTGGCGTCTTGTTCCGTGCGAGGCCAATAATATCCTGCCCGTACCAATTTTGGCACCAAAGACTCTGCGCCTGAGTGATTGCTGCATATCCCTTCGTGAAATTCTCTCATGACATAGTCAGCTTCTGACGCTCCTAAACAACGGGCCAGCAGGCCTTGGAAAGATTTTCTATACAATTGGCATTTCCTGAAGCTGTAACGTGCAGTTTTGGTGCGTAACGCTCGTGACGCTTTGGGATTATCACGCAACTTTCCGTGCTCGAGGTAGTTGATAATTTCGTTTTTCCAGTCCCAAACCAGGCTAGCCGAATTCACCTCATAGTAACCATCTGTATCAAGGACTGAACTCATAAGTTGTACCACCATTCTGGACTCTGATTCCTTTATTTCCGTCAATGAACCTAAGTTTGCTAATGCATCCGCTTTTGCATTATCCTCTCTAGGGATATGAGTGATTGACCACTCGCGGAATCGTGCCAAAAGAACCTGGACCATTATCACGTATTGCTGTATACGTTCTTCTTTGTTATCAAAGATCTCATAAATCTGATTTACCACCAACTGTGAGTCACATTTAATTTCGATAACCTCATAATCAAGTCCCCGTGCCAATTCGAGCCATGCAATCAAAGCTTCATACTTTACTTCATTGTTAGTTAAAGGAATCATTTTGATAGCTTGCCTTAAGGTTTCTCCCGAAGGCGTGATTAAAATTATTCCGAGCTCGGACCGTTTTATGTTCGAGGCTCCATTCGTAAATAAGGTCCAAACCCCTGATGTTGATTCCGACACTATGATTGCCTCCTTGGTTGCCATAGGTAGCAGTCCTGGACTAAAATCGGCCACGAAGTCAGCCAAGACTTGTGACTTAATTGTAGTCCTCGATTTATATTATATGTCGAATTCACTCATTTCGATGGCCCATTTGGCCAATCTGCCTCAGAGCTAGGGTTTATGAAGGATATTCTGCAAAGGGAAAATAGTCACCATAACTACTGGGTGACGTTGAAAATAGGGCCTCAGCTTCCGAGTGGCGACTACGAAAGCTAAGGCCACTTTTTCCAAATTTGGGTAGTGAGTTTCTGCTCCCGTTAAAATTTTGCTAACATAATAAATAGGAAATTGCGTACATTCAACCTCCCGAACAAAAACTGCACTTATCGCAACTTCTGAAACCGCGAGATAGACTGGCAGTGTTTTGCTTTCTTTTGGTTTCGAGAGCAATGGAGGGCTTGATAAGTACTTCTTCAGGTCCCTCAAATACTATTGGCACTCCGGCATCCATTCAAAATTGTTCTTGTTTTTTAGCAATGTAAAGAAGCGATGGCACTTTTCTGACGATCGGTAAATGAACCTGCTCAAAGCTGCTAACCTTCCTGTGAGTCTTTGGACTTCCTTCACGTTTGATAATTGGTCTGGGATGAAGTCTATGGCCTTGATTTTGTCGGGGTTTATCTCAATTCTCCTTTGTGAGACCAGAAACCCTAGGAACTTATCGGAGATGACCCCGAACGCGCACTTTTTGGGGTTAAGTTTCATGTTATGCTTCCTCAGGATATCAAATGTTTCTTGCAAATGCTTAAGGTGGTCACATGCATTCAAAGACTTAACGAGCATATTATCTATATAAACCTACATGGTCTTTCCTATTTGCTTTTCAAATATCTTATTTACGAGTCGTTGATAAGTGGCTCTGGCATTTTTCAACCCGAAGGACATTACATTGTAACAAGCAAAATTTGTTATAAATGAAGTTTTTTCCTGATCTTCCGGGTTCATCATAATTTTGTTGTACCCGGAATAAGCATCAAGGAATCTCATTAACTCGTGCCCAGCCGTGGCATCAATCATTTGATCGATATTTGGCAGTGGAAACCAATCTTTCGGGCACGCCTTATTAAAGTCTTTATAGTCTACACACATACAAAATTTATTGTTCTTCTTAGGAACTACTACTATATTGGCTAGCTAGTTTGGATATCTTACCTCTCTGACATAACTGATTTTAAGCAAGCGGGTTACCTCTTCTTTGACGAATTTATTCATGGCCTCGGTAATAGGGCGTTTCTTTGTCGTACTGGTGGTATGTTGAGATCCAAACTCATCTTGTGCACGGCTATTTCCGTCGGGATACTTGTCATATCCTCGTGCGACCATGCAAAACAATCAGCGTTAACTTTAAGGAATTCAATAAAACCAGACCTAAGCTCGGGGGTGCAGTCATGTCCCCAAGTGAAATTTTCTTTCTAAGAATTCCTCGAACAATGCCGCTTGCTCTAGTTCCTCTGTCGTGGATTTCGTTGCATCCGTCTCTTTCGGAATTTGAAAATATCTCGGCACCTGATATTGCTCTAACGACTCTGCCCCTGGAATAATTTCTTCTAACTCATTAGTAGGTGCTGGTTCCTGTAATTCCTATGTCGTGTGATCCTTCCCTTTACTACTTGAAACTGAGATTGCATTCATCTCCCTCGCTATCGGTTGATCACCCCTTATCTGCATGATTCCTTCGGTCGTTGGAAACTTCAGCAATTGGTGATACGTCGAAGGTACAACTTTTATCTCGTGTAGCCATGGCCTTCCTAAGATGATGCTATATACCATATCACCATCCACTACTTTAAAGAGAGTTGTTTTCATTACTCCTTCAGCGTTCGTGAGTAGTAGGATCTCTCCTCGGGTCGTCACGCTCGCAAGGTTGAATCTAGCGAGGAGTTTTGTTGCCGGAATAATACTTCTGGTGAGTTTAGCTTGTTCCAATACTCTTCATTGTATGATATTAGCCGAACGTCCTGGATCCACTAGAACACGTTTAATTTTAAAATCTAACATATTTATAGAGATTACCAGTGCGTCGTTATGCGGTAACAACAATCCGTCTGCGTCTTCCTCCGTGAAAGTGACATCGTCCTCCCGGAGTCTTTTGCTGTAAGTTATCGATAATTTAGTCTTCTTTGCCACCGAAAAGGTGACCCCATCAAACTCGTTCCCCGTAAAGATCATGTTGATCATCTGGCATGGGGCTTCTTCTCCTGCTTTTGAAGATTCCGCGCTATCTCTGTTGCGACCATAATTTTTCTTAGATCGATCACTCAAGAACTCTCAGAGACGACCATTTCTCAATAGCGTTATCACCTCCTCCCGAAGATGTCGGCAGTCCTCTATCCGGTGACCGTTCGTTTATAGTTTTAGCACCATAAATTGGGATCTCTCTGGTTAGAATCGGACCTCATAGGTCTCGAGAATCGCACTTCTTTAATGTTCCTCATGGCTGACACCAGTTTCACTATACTGACGTTGAAGTTATATTCTGACAGCTTAGGGTAAGAAAGATCTCGAGGCCCCGACATTTGTTTATCTTGAAGTGATCTATTGTTATCACCACGATCAGTCGCTCCGTCAACGGTGAACTTGTTTGCTGCTCGAAAATTTCTACCACGGTCTTCGGTACACTCGTAGGGCAAAAACCGACCCCTCAAAGTCCTCCTATCCACGTCGTAGTCATCCTTTGATTTTTCTCTGTTCTTCTCCCCTCCTTTGGCCGATGATGTAGAGGTAGAGCCGACCTGGTCATCTTCTATCCTTATCTTTGATTCGTACCGGTTGTGAACATCTGCCCAGGTTGTTGCTTGAAATTCAAGCAAGCTCTTCTTCAGCTTCCGGGAAGTATATGAACTTCTTGGATTCAATCCTTTGGTGAATGTTTCAGCTGCCCATTCATCCGGGATGGCTGAGAGCAACATTCTTTCTTTCTTGAATCGGGTAACAAACTCTCGTAATAATTCTGATTCTCCTTGCGCGATTCTAAATATGTCGGCCTTCCGGGCTTGCACCTTTCTAGCCCCGGTGTAAGCTTTAATAAAAGAATCTGCAAGCATCTCAAAGGAATCTATGGAATGCTCGGGAAGTAATGAATACCACGTTAGGGCTCCCATCATGAGAGTTTCACCAAATTTCTTTAGCAACACAGATTCAATTTCGTGAGGAGCTAGATCATTTTCTTTCACCGCCGTTGTATAGGTGGTAATATGTTCCTGTAGGTCTGAAGTTCCATCTTACTTTGGAACTTCAGGCATTTTGAAATGCTTCGGGATTAGTTCTGGTGCCGCACTTGGCTTGTACGGTAATTGAACATACTTCTTCGAGTTCGGGCCTTTCAATATTGGTGGTGCGCCCGGGATTTGATCCATGCAGGCGTTTACTTCCCTCATGAACCGTAAAAGCTCATCTTTGAATGAATCGTTCTCGTTATTAAGACATGATCTACTCCCCCAACCCTATCGGAGCCAACCTCACCCTTGAGAGTGTTGTTATCGACTCTCTGCGTTGTTTGGTCTGCGTGAACAACGGGGGGAAGTGGATCGAGCCAGTTTGCATTATTCGAAGCACCTAATAGTACTTGCTTTAGTTCCGTCATAACCCGATCCTGTCGCGTGAGATGGCCTAGAATGATTGCATGTTGCTCTTGCAGGATTCTCACAGCATCCGCTACTTGTTCCTCGTCAGCATCATCAGGAGTTGTCTCCCGAACCCGTCGAGGGTACCGTCTGTCATGCACCAACGTGGCGTCATTCCCCCATTACGGGTGTCACTGATTGAGTCCTCGAAATGAGGCTGATCCCCTCGAATATCAGGGTTGTGCGCATCATTAACAGTGTTATCTGCCATTTTTTGCGATTTTTTCTAAGACAAAATAGTCAAAACACGTTAGTAAAAAGGCAATGATCAATTTAATTGCACGGCTATCTAGGCCCCACGGTGGGCGCCAAACTGTTTAGCCGTAAAACGATACAGTTGAATTTATTCGTGATTTCTAGACAGGTGAATTAATTTGATCCTGAAATAATATAATAATCGAAGAAATACGCAATGCCTTAGAATGTAGATGAAATAGCAAAGATGGTGATTCCGAGAATACGATTTCCGAACACAACAATCATGAGATCAAAAAGCAAGAAAGTGAAGTTGTATAAAGTTTTGTATAAAATATAGTATATGCTCTTTTCATAAAATTCGCCTGCTTTACAATGATAACTGAGCTAACTATTTATAGTTGTGCCTAGGGAAAGAGGTCCTAGGATTATGTCCTCCTTTAATGCCAATTATGAGGGTCATTGATGAAGATGTAACGATGAATATAAATGACAAATTATTTGTAACGGACTGTTGCTCTTAATGCTGTAAAATATTCCTTAGTTGCCACCGGGCGCAGAGCATTTAATACACCTTCATGAACGTTATCTTTTCTGGTGACAAGCAGAGTGGATGCGCGCGGTCCTTAGCTATCCCATCTCGGATTCCAGGTATCCTCCTTTTAGTCAGCCACATGTCATATCAGATTTTACCATATACAATTAGTAGTATATTAAAAAGAAAAATGCCATCAGAATATATGGTAGTGAGCTAGTTTCCCTCCAAAGACTAAAGTAGGGAATAGGGATGGAAAATGAGGGAAACACAAATGAGAAAACACAAAACTGAAAGCAAGATGCCGAGGGCAACTTTTTAAGAAATTCTCAGAACTCTCTCTCTTGAAAACGCATGGCTTCACTCAATTCCAGCAACAATGGCGATTTTAGAAGTAGTAATTTGACAGATTCAGTGCCGAAGAAACAAAAGAATGGAATCGCTGGAGCTGAAGAAACCCTAGATCGTATCAGTCAGTTGCCGGACTCACTCCTTGTTCAAATTCTCTCTCTTTTGCCGACCAAAGATGCCGTGGCATCTTGTGCTTCATCAAAAAGGTGGCGTTATCTCTGGACTTCAATTTATAACTTCCTTTTCATTAGTATAGATTGCAAGAAAGCAGAAAACTTCATGTCCTTCGTGGACCACGTTTTAACTCATTCCACTTGTTCCAAAATCAAAAAGTTCCAACTCGATTTAGGTTACACCTCTGGGTTGAAAATCAGCCAATGGATTAGTTTTGCTGTGGAAAGAAAAGTGGAAGATGTTGTATTGTGTTCATATGATGACGATCTCTCTTTTGAATTGCCTATATCTATCTGCACTTGCTCCTCATTGATTACACTGGATTGGAGTTGTTGCATGGTTGATAAAGAATCGGTCATAGAGTGGAAGTATCTAAAGAGCCTAAAGTTGAACTATATTTTTATAGATGATGACGATATTGCAAAAATACTTTCAGGTTGTCCTGCTTTGGAAACTCTGGAGTTGTCTTCATTCGATGGTTTTCGTCGTCTAGAAATCACTTCTTCAAATTTAAAGAGACTAACGTTGGATCGCTACTGGTGGTTTTATGGCAGAGTTGAAGATCCTTTGGAAATTATTGCCCCGTATCTTCAGCATTTGGAGATTTTAGGAGATCTTGATTATCTCACGTGTAGTCTAGTAAATGTCTCCTCTTTGATTGATGGTAGACTCACTTTTAGCATTACATGTGATGTTTGGCATATTTCGATATGTGTTGATGTTACTTTGCCCATGCTTTAACCGCTTTTT
>AWOL01S0033284.1:10636-28144 GCA_000715115.1 Nicotiana otophora
TATCAACAAATATCCAGAAAGACTGAGGTATAATACGCAAGAAAAATCATGACTGAGTACAAGACAACAATTAGCAAATAATTCAATAAGTACGCGACCTCTACGGGTCTCAACAGTACTATAACATAGCCTAAGCATGATTTCTAACATGATTTATAGTCAAGTTTCTTCAACACATAGAGATCATATAGCTAACAATAAATTATTCAACTTTACAGTTTTCCGGGATGGACCAAGTCACAATCCCCTCGGTGCACGCCCACACGCCTATCACTTAGCATGTGCTCCACCTCCAACATAATCACATGATACCAAAATCCGGGGTTTCATACCCTCAAGACCAGATTTATAATTATTACTTACCTCAACCCGTGTAATTATTTATTCCGCTATGCCCTTGCCACGACAATTGGTCTCCGAAAGTCTCGTATCTAGCCACAATTAATTCGATTCAGTCAATACAAATTATTGTAATTAATTCCATAAGAAAATACTAATTTTTCCAATAAAATCCGAAATTAACTCAAAAATCGCCGGTAGGGACCACGTGTCGGAACTCGACAAAAGTTATAGAATATGAATGCTCCTCCAACCACGAGTCCAACCATATAAATTTCACCCAAATCCGACACTAACTCGACCCTCAAATCTTCAATTAAAGTCTATGAAGATTTCTACCATTTTCAACCCAATCCTTACCCATTTGAACTTAACAATCCTTCCACAACCTTATTGGTATGTATACATAATACTCTTACACCCAAGAATCATACTATTAATCACCCATTTTTACTCCAAACCCGAAATTAAAGGATTGAGGAAAAAAATTCTTACCTCTTTGAAGTTCTAGCAAGATCCTTGTAAAATTTTCAAACCTTGAACAAGAATTGATGGATAAATGACTAAGTCTTTACTTTCTCTCTCTAAAATGCTCTCACCTCTCTCTAAAATATCAGATTTTGTCTCAAAAATGAGCTTCAAGGACTATAAATCGAAGTTGGGTCGGGTAAAAAATTAGAAAGAATGGAAGCTCCGACGCAGTTATGCGATCGCATAATAGGTATGCGGTCCGCATATCCGCCGCATAATTTGGCCTCCAAAACTGGGCGTTACTGACCTTGTCGGCGGTCATTATGCGGTCCGCATACTTGTTTTGCGGTCGCATAATGCACCGCAAAATAGGTCTGCAGTCGCATAGTGCACATCAGATTTCCCTCAAATCTTGCCCCTCTCCTGATCCACTTTGCGACCATTATGAGGTCCACAGAATGATTCTGCGACCACATAGTGGTCGGAAAAATGCCCCTTTTCCGACAAAACTTTTCTTTACACATTGGTGCATTGTTCAACCCAAAAAGTTCGAGCCGCGAGAAATTTCTATAATCTTTGTACTAATTAATCTACCTCAGCACAACCAAACCTTAATTTCCGTAGCAAAATTTCTCCGGGGTCGTTACACATAAGTCAATATCCGGTCAACCTTTATAACTTAAATTCTAAACCTTGAAACTAAGTGCTCCAAATCATTTCAAAACCTTACCGGACCCAAACTAATTACCCCGACAAGTCAAATAACAACTGTAATTAACAATTTAAGCAGTAAATGGGGAAACGAGATTGCAATAGTCAAAACGACCGGCCGAGTCGTTACACTTTATCAGTCACAATTACTACGCAATCACTTAATCTTTTCAAGTCCAAACTTATTAACAAGACATGAGAATTTAGTTTGTCATAAAATTTAACAACGTGAAAGATCCTTCAAAACATTCATACTCGAGACTGTACGTCACATCAAATCGAAAATCAAGCACCCAATGGCCTTTCCTTTACATTTCAAGGAAACATTTCTTGTCATATTCAAATTGTCTTAACACATCCCGTGATCACATCATACCCATCAGACAACCATTCCACCGCTCATCGAGCCACAAATTCTACTCGTAGGGTCATTACCGGACATATGAGTCCAATTGTACAGGTTACAACTGAAGCTACCGAGCTTAAGCTGCGGTCTAACCAGGACCTCAAGTCCTCCAGACTGGCCCATCACCAAAACACAGAATACTCACCTCGAACCTCATCCATGGAATCACAAGCCGACGATGCACAGTTGATATTGAGTGCTCATGTGCGCATACGAATGCGTGGAAAGAATTCAAAGAGTTATATTTCAAGCTGAATCAATTCCACACGATAAAGAAAGAAAGATGGGAAATTATCCTAAATGCCTTGTAGCCTCTCGAAGATAAGTGGACGTCATCATATCGATCTGCAAGACTCTACTAGACACTTGCTCATGACTTGTAGAACCTATGAACCTAGAGCTCTGATACCACCTTGTCACGACCCAAAAATCCAACTAGTCGTGATGGCACCTAACCTAACCCGCTAGATAAGCCAACTTTCAACTATCCAATTCCAATAATAATTATTAAAGCAATTTAAGTAAATAAAGATCTTAATCTTATACATTTCCCAAGAACTGGTAGTACAAATCATGAGCTTCTAAGAATAGAATTTACAAAATTGGTATGAAATAATAAATCATCTGTTCGAAATGTAAATAAATAGATTGTTATAAATCCAAGGTTGCCATGAATAAGAGGCAGCTACAACCGTAATGCAGGTACATCTTCAGATCCAGCTCCCATCGAACACAACAACATCAACAGCCAACATCTGCACGCAAGGTGCAGAAGTGTAGTATGAGTACGACCGACCCCATGTACTCACTAAGTAACAAAGCTAACCTTAGGTTAAAAGTAGTGACGAGCTTTTACCAAGGTCGGGTCCAAAACCAATAGTCCACAATAGTCCATAACAACATAAAGCAAATAATATAAGAAGTAACTCAGAGATAAAATGCTCAGCTAAATCATAATTTCTAAAAATAGTTCCTCCTTTCAAGTACATCAGTGAAAACCCAAATCGTTTATCGAAATTGCCAAAAATATGAATAAGTTTAAAAATAATAATTTTTCCCAAATCCTTTCAATAATAAATGAGAAGTTTCATTTTCTTTCCAGATAACCTGTGTAAAAATAAATGCATCACTATGACCATCTGTCAACATGTGTGAGAAATCATGAATGATGTGATACTGTACAGCATGAGGAAAATACATCTCTATGCATGTATGTCATTTGTGCATGTCAATGCGATGCAACGCAGTGATAAAATCATATGCATACTCTCAGAGTATCATTTCACTCAGCCCTCCCAGTCACTCAGTCCTCCCAGTCACTCAGTCCTCACAGTCACTCAGTCCTCCCAATCGCTCGGCACTCGCACTCAGTAGGTACCTGCGCTCACTGGGGATGTGTACAGACTCCGGAGGGGCTCCTTCAGCCCAAGTGCTATAATCTGCACGAAAAACTCACGTGATGCACGGACAACTCACGTACTATAGTATCAATATCTGTATCCGCACGGATAACTCACGTGCTATAATAAAGCCTATAAGGCCTGCTGCAGGCGGGCGACCCCGATCCATATAATAATAATAATATATATAAAGCCTTCATGGCCTGCTGCGGCGTGTAGTCCAATTCCAAAAATATCCTCACAGTCAGGCCCTCGGCCTCCCTCAGTCATTAATCTCTCCAGTCTCTCTCTCTCACGGACTCATAATGTCATGAACATAGCCCGAAAATGATGATATAATGTATCAATAAATAACAACAGAGTCTGAGATATGATATGTAATGAGATGAATATGACTGAGTATGCATTTTCAATTTAAAATAAATAATTCACAGCAATATGACCTCTGTGGGTCCTAATAATACTGGCACATAGCCTCAACATGATATTTAATATGATTTTCAGCTCAATTTCTTTAACACATAAAACTGCATGGAAAATGCCAAGATTATTTGATTACAAAATTTTACGAAACCAATTACGTCACAATTTCTATGGTGCATGTCCACACGCCCGTCACCTCCTAACAATTTACATAATGCATATATTCAGGGTTCATTTCTTCAGCTCCAAGATTAGAAGAGTTACTTACCTCGAACAAGCCGAATCCAATGTCGAGCAAGCTATACAATGCTCCAAAAATTCCATTCTGTGCGTAACAACTTCCGAACGGCTCGAATCTAGTCACAATTAATTTGATTCAGTCAACCCAAATTATAGAAATTTATTCCATATCAAAATACTAATTTTTTCACAAAATCCGAAATTACACTAAAACATTATCCATGGGGCCCATGTATCGTAACCCGATAAAATTTACAAAATATGAACGCTCATTCAATCACGAGTCCAACCATACAAATTTTACTCAATTCCGACATCAATTCGACCCTCAAATCTCCAAATTAAACCAAGAGGGTTTTCACAATATTTCAACTTAATTTACCAATTAAATGTTAAAAATAACCACAGATTCAGGTAATTTAACCAATATTGAGTTAAGAATACTTACCCCGTTATTTTCCTTGAAAAACTCCCAAAAATTGCCTCTTCCCGAGCTTCAATCCGTCAAAAATAAAAAATGGGACGAAGTCCCATTTTCAGAACTTAAACTCACTGCCCAGGCTTTTCTTCTTCGCGAACGTGGTTAGTGTTTCGCATTCGTGAAGCACAAAATTGTTCCCGTCCAAATTCCTCCTTCGCGAACGCGACATCACATTCGCGTTTGCGAAGCATAAAGTGCCTCTGCCTTAATGCCTACTACGCGAACGCGTTCAACCAATCGCGAACGCGATGCTTCGTTCCCCCTCACTACGCGAACACGACACCCCCTACGCGAACGCATAGACCAATTGCCTGGGGTCCTCAGCTGCTTCCTCTCTTCTTCGCGAACACGTAACACCTCTCGCGTTCGCAATGCACACCCAGTCCACCATTCGTGAATACGTTCTTCTCTTCACGAACGTGAAGAGAAAATATTGCCAGCCTCTCAGTTCCTCTTCGCGAACGTGAGGCTCCACTCGCGAACGCGATGAAGGAAACCAGATGGTTCATCAGAAAAATTCCAGCAGAGTTCCAAGTCCAAAATCCAACCTGTTAACCATACAAAACTCACCTGAGCCCCTCGTGACCTCAAACAAATATACCCACAAGTCCTAAAACATCATACGAACTTAGCCGAACCCTCAAATCACCTAAAACAACACTAAAACCATGAATATCGCCAAATATTCAGCTGGTTAAATATCCATCACTTAAGTTCAAATTTCATGGAGTTTATAGAGATCTAACATGTGGTCTAGATTTAGAACCATTAAAATTGACACCACATCCTGAGTCACGTAATAAGTTATATGATACATCATGAGCTATGATCTAGGGATGCTAATCTAACCCGCCCATCAGAGAAAAGCATCATATCTCCAAATAAAAAAGAGCAGATGAGTAACTTCATCAATTTTTTGCCTAGCCCCAGTATTTTAGATTTAGATTTCAGCCCCTTTACATATGGAGATATCAAATCACCACAACGATTATCCAAACTTGAGATAATCCGCACTTCGAAATTTTACACTTCATTTGAACGTGTAACACCAACAATTCTAGGAAGCGACATTTCTGACCATATGCCGATAAAGTTGAGGTTGGCATACCCAGGTAAAGTTGCACAAGTGGAGAAGTAAAAATTGGTATCTGAATAGGCACTATGTAAGAATTAAGTCCAATTGCATTTGTGTTGGTTTTGTGAAACTACAAGATTTGTAGTTCTCTTCTCTTCACCCCTCTCCCTTTTCTGGGCCATGAACAGTGGACTTTTACTAATGCTTTCAATTAGGGGTGTTCATAAGAACCCGAAAAATCAAACCAAACCGACTAAAAAAACTGATACTTTTGAGGTTTGGTTCGGTGTTGATTTTGAATTTTAAAAACCGATCAAATTTGGTCTGGTTTTGGTTTTAATAAAAAAATAACCGAAAAAATCAAACCAAGCCGACTATAAAAGTAGCTATTTAAATTTATTATTACACCTATATATATGTATATTTTTATATAAAGTTTCTAAAGTTTTATGGTACATATTAGTCATTTGTATTTGTAGTCTAGTTCTTTGCTATTATAATAATCTAATTCTTTACCTTTACATCCTAGTTTGATTTGGTAGTTTTATTTTACTAAGTGCTAGAATTTATCTCATGTTAAAAATAATTGATTTTTAATTTAGTACTTAAATTCTTTATCACTATTTGATTCAATTATCATCAATATATCTTGAAATTGATAGATTTCTCAAAGAGCAATTAATTTGATAGTGTTACGTTGAAAATGTAGTCACCGAAATATGCGTTTGGTAGTGTATGTCTCATATTTAAGAAAAAGAATGATAAATAACCAAAAAAACCAAAAAAGCGACAAAACCCGACATAAACCGAATTGATAAAAAACTGACTCAATTGGTTTGGATTGGTTTGGTTTGGTTCCAATATTTCAAAAACTCACTTAGTTGGTTTGATTCCAATATTTCAAAAACCCTCTTACTTGGTTTGGTTTCGTTTTAGGGAAAATCGACCCAAACCGAACTATTAACAACCCTAGTCATGTCATAGNTTGGAATCATCAGAATTCAATTTAACGGTCGTTTATACATAGGTGAATATCCCGTCAACGTTTTCAATTTCAATTATGAGACTAAGTGTCTCACTTCACTCCGAAATCCTTTTGGACCTGAACCAACTAACCCGCTAAGTTATAAATCAACTGTAAGGCATAAATTGAGCAGTAAATGGGGGAATGGGTCTGTGATACTCAAAACTATCGGTCGGGTCGTTACACCGCTTGTCTCACCTGTTAATTTGCACTTCAAATATAGTCTAGTTAGCCGTTGCCCATGTATAGCCCGCTCCCATGTATAGCCCGCGCACAATGATGTAGTTTATATAACATAAACTTTAAAGTATTTACTGATGCTCAATAATAAATACTTCAGCTAAGAAAAAATTCTTATTTATCAACATTTTAGTGGTAGTGAATTGTATTTAAACGCTGCCACAGATTTTTATAAAAGAACTAAAATTAAAATTATGTAAATGATACATATGTAATTCTTTTGTTAAATAGTAATAGTAGACATCAGTAGTATAAAGGAAAACACTATGCGAAAAAACGTAGTAAACTTTCAGAAATATACATGCATTCTAATTATAAGATGTCGTTGCACAACATCTGGAGGCCGCTCCAATATCCAAAAAGTAATACCAATTTCCTTCACAAACATAAGCACACACTACTTATAACTATTTATGCAAAAAATGTGGAACACTTTGTTAAGGCGGCCAACTATCTAAACCTTGTTAAAAGATCGGTACGATCTGTCAAAATGCGTTTGTACATCGCATACCATCTGCGCGAACATCACTACCTCGACAAACTGTACAAATAAAATATTCATTTTAAGAAAATTAGTACATGGTAAAATATGGTATTTGAATTTCTAACCTTGAGTGTGGCTTTGGTAGAGTATTTGGTTCCATTTTTTGTTTCTTAGTTTCTTTTGTATCAGTCACAAGTATTGACTCTTCTTCCATAGTTCCCTCGGCACCAGTCATAGATGTTGACTCTTCTGGTAGAAACATGGTTGGTTTTTCAGTGTATAATAAAAAGACTAGAGAACCTGGATTTTTGTCTGGTGTTCTGGATGATGACCTCTGTAGCTGAACTCTAAACAGTTTATCTGCAAATTGTCGATTGATATGGGCAACAGGGAATAACTCATTATACAAAGAGATAGTAAAAACAATGGACTTGTCAAAGCTTACGTTTATGTGTTAACCATAAGGGTATTATATTAACTTTGTTGGATTATATTAACTGTAGCATTGTATGTGTATGTACCTTAACATAGACGATATCATATATATGTTCAGCCCTCATATTGACAACATTCTTTCGGCCAAACCTTCAGACACTGTCGCTGTAGTTGTGCCAGTTTCATCAGTAATTTCTACCTCAAAGTGGCACTTATAATGTAGTATGTTGTAAATTGTTTTAGTTGAGGTAGAATGGATGGTACACAATATCAAATATTATCAATGGAATCATCTTATTAGTAGTAGTTGTTACATTGGAATTAACATTTGTTGCAGCCTTCAGTTTATGCATTGAACCTCTCATTTTATTTTGCTCCGAACAAGATGGTTACATTCAGAACCTAGCAGATAAAATCGCTGGAAATGCTCAGGTAGAAAAATTTCTCCGTCAACGTAAAAAGTTTTCGCCTGCAAAATGTAAATAATGAAACAAGTCGTTAGCTTTATGTTCATATCATAAGCAGTGAAACCTGCTAAATCATCAATTGTTAATTGCATATAATTTTCAGGAGCGAAATAATATAAAGTTGCATAGTTAGTAAGACCTCATGAGGAGTATGTTGTGACAGCAAAATATAAAAATTAGTTAACTAATTTTATGTAAAACTAAATTGTGAAAACTATTTTGTTTGATATTAGAATAGATTTGTTTGAATCAACAGCCTCTTTCCCAAATATTAAGATAACGTAGGATACAAATAGGACGTAATATAATGATCAGAATTTTAAAAAGAATTTCAAAATAAATTTAATTGTAAAGCAAAAGATATATAACTTCAATGAACAAATATAACTTGTTTGATATTTTTTTCTTTAGAATTTTTATAGTTGAACTTTAACATAAGAGTTTATTCCAAAAGTTTATAGTCTAATATCTTTTAGATCATACTGTTACTGGGCCGACACGAACAGTAGCATATTAGAACATATTGAATAGTTATCCATATCATATAAAAGATACGCAATGGCAGATTGTGATGTGGCAGTTATCAGCATTTTATTTTGTAATTTAATGAACTCACAGTGGAGGTTTGCATAGCAATAGCTGAAACAGATAATATTTCATCGTCAACAGCTACAAGATTAAGTGATGAGGTTGACTCCGTTGAACTCTTCATTGTGTATTCCATTAGCATTTGTTTGTTCTCATTTCCCCTGTAATTCGCACAGGAAATATCAGGCAATTGTTTTTTCATAGAAGTACCAATTATTAAATAATGATGTGGTATATTTTAAGTACAGTTTGTATTGTACCAATTCCGTAATTCAGTTTCTTGCACATACAGGGAATTGATTAAGATTGTCGAGTTGTATCTTGTTGCCAAACGGGAAACTGTGTATGCAAATTCTGTTAATAAATAACGTGGAAGCACTATCCATATGTAGAAATAGAAACTTCATGAGCTTACCACCATGGTATTTTGTGGTAGCTATCTGCTTCGCGAGAATAACAGGGTATTCTTGTAGTTGCCTTAGTAACTCAGTTCCTTCATTTCTTGCCAAGTCTTCCCATACAGTGAAGAAAAAAAGGTGCTTTCTGTATATTTGTAAGTGTCAGCTAGAGATTTTGTTATGTAATAGAAGATTAAATGACTCACATGTTGTCCATAACTATGGCCTCTTGAAATCTCTTAGTATGATCGGAGGTGTATTGCATTGCCCCACAGTTTGCCACCACAGCTAATAGATCTGTTGTTATAAACAAAAAATAAATGTAGGTAAAACTAATATTTTGGTATTCATTATGAGTTCCAAGCAATTAAGCTAATTTAAGGCATATGCTAATTTGAAACATACCAAATTCAACACCGCAATGTTGTTGTTCAACATCGAGGAACGAAATCGTACTCAGTCTCGAAGGAGGAGGTTACAATGCCCCCTTTTTATTATTTTTTGGAATAGACTCCATAATAGTGAACCTGTCGACGACCCATTCAAACTGGCCGATAAGTAGTGAATAAGGCTGCGGATTTCTAATCTTGGCGGTTGAAATCAAATACGTCTCAAAAAGTTCGAACAAGTTATCACATCGTCTAATGTCGTCACCATACAGTATTACACAAATTTGTTCCTCCTACAATGTCATTAAGAACAATAATGCACTAATTATTGAAAGAGTACAAGCGAGAAGACCTCATGTTATATTTATATATTTATAACTTGACTTACGCTTTCATCATGGACAATTATTGTCTGAAAATGAACTCGCTGATCTCTACTATCTCGCGGCCGAAATTTGTCTACAGCCTGGACTTTGCAAGTCCATTCTGTAGTTAATGGTGTAATTTCACTGATGTTAAGTCTGTCTTCCATTTTATCAATATAACCTGCATATAAATAATCATAAAATTGCAAGAACAAACCATCCCACATTACAAATATAAGGCAGCAAATATATGTAAAATACACTTGAAATGTTTTCCAACAGTTAGGAATTCCTAGTGAAAGTTGGATCTGGATTTTTTAATCGCTACATTTCAGAGTGCTGGAACTCCCTGCTTCACGCGATCTATAATCTCTATTCCTTTGTGGAAACAAAAATAACTTGTCAAGATATACGTCATACCAGAACAACAGAATATAGCAACTTCAGAGAAGTAACAACTCAACAGTTCACATATTTTCATTCTTCAAGATAATGAGATTTACACCAATGACTCTAACATCTAGCACATTTGACACTGTTCAAATATGTATACTACTATTTAACTGTTTAAGCGTAGAATCCGACAAGTTTGTACTTTGAAAAATATGACAAAGGATTAAGGACATACTTCCCTATTAATGAAGATTTACTCAATCACTTTTTTTGTATAATCCAGTTGATGGCATATCATTTTATTGTCAAATAAATAATTTAAAACACAATAGTATATCAGACATACTAATTTCATACACAAAATGTAGTACACATAGTCATATGAGAAGACATCATTTACAACATATTTATAGTAGAGGAAGGCAGCAGAAAAAGAAGAGAATAAGTGCAGAAACATCCAAACCAACTATAGATAATTATCTCCTAAGCACATGTTTCAGTAAAACGCAAAGTCATATTTTGAATGTCAAAAAGAGTATAACAGGCATAATTTTTACT
Source organism: Nicotiana otophora (assembly GCA_000715115.1). Classification (NCBI taxonomy): domain Eukaryota; kingdom Viridiplantae; phylum Streptophyta; class Magnoliopsida; order Solanales; family Solanaceae; genus Nicotiana; species Nicotiana otophora. Next base: position 21,524 of record AWOL01S0033284.1, read on the forward strand.
CATAAAGTGAAAGATAAGTTTTAACTTCAAATGGTAATTTATACCAGAGAAAAGAACATATGATATTTAAGTAAACCTAAGGAATATGAAAATCTCATTTAGTTTGCCTTTCTCAGAGGCATATTGTAGCATTATGGCCCATCAGCACAAAAAAGGGTGGTCTATTCTGATAACAAAGAGTTAAAAATTTGGAAAACATTAAGCAATATAGTTAATGCAAAAAAATAATTTAACATATCATACTTTGTAAATTGTTCCTTCTAGAAAATAGAAGCATATTACTTGTTCTCTTTCTTTTAGCTAGCCTTCTCACTCAAGATTGGTAATGCAAGTAATTTTAGCATTAATAGCAAAGTTTAATATTTTTGCCAGTAAACATAAAGAAAATGTCATCATCTTTGGTCTATATATATAGTACAAGCAGGAAAAAACATCATCAGTAATTTGGACATACTATATGTCATCTCGACATGTAATATTTTGCTAGTATACTTCGCTATCTTCAATAGTACTTCTATAAATAAGACAACTCTAGTAGGATAAGGAAATCACAGCTAACAGATCTTGATCGTAACAGAATTTAACAAAATAATTTATTTTCTTAGCAAACATGAGATAAAGTCAATCCACTGGACCTAACATGCCTTGAAACTCTTTTAAGTAGATATCTCAGTTTATATCTCTATGGTAAAAACCAAGTTTTTAGGTCCGGAGGATTCATTTTTTCCAGGATATCAGACAGTTGTACATAAAATATCAAATAAGGGGCTGCCTATAGTAAATACTACAACTGCAGCACCACGAGTTTAGGTAAAACAAAAATCAACATGAACCCAGCCCTACTAATCATAATATCCATTAAGAAAACCAAATTTTGATTAACAGAGCAAAATCAACAGATGTCAAAATAATTTTTAACCAAAAATAATCATAAAGAATACAAATGAGGTAGCAAAGAAGGTCTTACAATGAGAAGGAGTTAACTTTGGGGCTTAAGCTACAGGTGGCTTTATGTTGTTATAAACACCATTTCTTCACAATGATACAACCTATCAAAAATCCACAAACAAAATCTTAATATTCCATTTCAGTTCTTGGCCGTGGAAAAGTTTGAATTTTTCAATAGAATTCCAATTCAAAAATATCGAAAGCAATAGCACAAAGGTGGAAATGATAAAGCCAGGTTTTCATCTGTGAATGATTTTTCTTGTTTATAAAATATACGACAAAAGCAGCATATTGAATGATTATACATCTCAGTCCATTTCTTTTTTGATACCTTCAACAAATCAAGAAAATTCTTAAGATATTATAACTAATCAATATGATATCTCAAGCGATGCATCAAAATTTTGATTATTCAGAAGCCGATGATAATTATTCTTCTACACATACCATTTACAATGATTCAGCAAAAAAGATCAAGAAATTGCACTTATGGATATGCAGAATAAGTAGTTATTAAATATCAGTAAAGCTGAGTTCTTTGGTAAGGAAATTACACTGACAGAGGCAGAAAACCAGAGATATCAGAAGTGTTTCAGTCTGTGAGATGGGTATCTCAAAAAGAAAAAACCTAATGAGATGGAACCCAAAAAAAAAGAAGAGAGAAATAAAATGTGAAAACAGAAATCCCAAATTTAAACACCTACCAATTTTAACCAAATACCAGTGAGTAAAGAAGAACGGCAGAGAAATTCTCACCAAACGTATTGTTATTGAGAAATCCAGCAAAGGCTCCCGGAGAAAACTCGATAGAAGATAGAGAGGAGAAAAGATGATGGAGCTCAGTAAAATCCGATGAAATACGTGTAAGCGCAGGGAACGCAAAAGCTATACGAAAATACTTGAATACCCATGTGCCTAAGCAGGGATGTCGACGGTGAGCTTGCTTCTGCGCTCTTCTATATAGTATATAGTAGGAAAACCACGTGGAAGTGGTGGCCCTTGAAACTTTTGCTGATGATTTCGGTCGGCAAAATGACCTGTCCCGCCTATAACTGACTGAATAAGTAGACCCCACCTTTTCCTTGGCGCATGTGAGCGATTCCGGAACAAAAATGTGGTTCTTTTAGACGCAAAGAACCAAAATGTGTGAAAGAATAATATAGTGACCAAAATATATATAACGACCTTTTAAAGGGTACTATATCTTAACGACCGTTTGCCCAATTAAGTATAGCGTCCTTTTAAAAGGCGCTATATATATAACGCCTTTCCTTACCGCACTATACATATTATGTGGGCCCACCAATAATTCTTCTGGACTTAACTGACATAATAAGAATTCAACTGGGTATAACGCCCTTATTTAAAGCGTTATACTTAAAAATATTGTACCCCCGGATTGGTTTTTGCCTTATTTAAAGAGGTTAAGGATTTTCTAAAAAATTCATTCACAAATATTCTCAAGTCTACTGAAATATTTTTTCGTTAAGTTGTTTTGCATTTTGTCATAATGTCTGAAGAGAGAATAATAAGAGTTTTATTATATTGGGGGGGGAGGGGAGATTGTGATGGCGAATAACTCAATACGATACTTTGGTATCATTGTTATGTAAAAAAAATGAGTGTGAGCAAACGTTCGGTGAACCTTAAAGTAACCGAAAGATATCCGTATTTTGTCACTCCGTAAGGGGTTGTTTGTGATGCTGAGTTTAACATCGAGGACGATGAAACTCTGAGAGATTTTTTGAGGACTTCGGATAAATACCGGAAATTTCTTGTGATAAAAATGTTGGAAATGTACTTCAAGGTTGAAGACGTTCGCAATAATGAGGTTGCGCAAAGCAGGGATATCCCCCAGTCATCGGGTGGTTATTTTAGAGTAGTTTTAGCCGAACAGGTTCCGGATAAAAGAGTTTGGCCTGATCTAAACTTATCTCCACGGGTGAATGATGAGCGAGGAAATAATTTCTCTCCTAGTTTACATAATCCACAATCCTTAACTGATGGTTGCCAGATCTCAAATCAATCTTTGAAAATACCTTGGCACCCTGAAGTTGATCAAACAAATCATCAGTCCTCGGCAACGGATACTTGTTTTTGATTGTGACTTTGTTTAACTACCGATAATCTATACACATCCTCATATATCCATCCTTCTTCTTCACGAACAAAACCGGCGCACCCCAGGGAGAGACACTAGGTCTAATGAAGCCCTTGTCAAGCAAATCCTGTAACTATTTCTTCAATTCTTTTAACTCTGGTGGGGCCATCAGGTATGGCGGAATAGAAATAGGCTAAGTTCCCGAAACCAGATCAATGCAAAAGTCAATATCCCTGTCGGGTGACATCCCCGACAGATCTGCAGGAAATACCTCAGGGAACTCACGAACAACAGGCACATAATCCATAGAAGGAACCTCAGTACTAGAATCACAAACATAAGCCAAATAGGCCAAACACCCCTTCTCGACCATACGCCGAGCCTTCATATAAAAATTAACTCTGCTGGAAGAGTGGACATGAGTCCCTCTCCACTCTAATCGAGTCAACCCTGACAAGGCTAAGGTCACTGTCTTGGCGTGACAGTCCAAAATAGCATGGTAAGGTGACAACCAATCCATGCCCAATATAACATCTAAATCAACTATATCGAGGAGAAAAAGGTCTACACTGGTCTCAAGACCTCCAATAACGACCACACACGAGTGATACACACGATATACAACAATAGCATCCCCTACAGGCGTGGACACATATACAGGGGTGCTCAAAGAATCACAGGGTACAACCAATTATGAAGCAAAGTAAGATGACATATAGGAGTAAGTAGACCCCAGATCAAATAGAACTGAAGCATCTCTACTGCAAATGGAAACAATACCTGTGATAATAGCATCGGAGGACTCAGCCTCAGGTCTGGCTGGAAAGGCATAACATTGGGGCTGGGCCCCACCACCCTAAACTATGTCTCTGGGATGACCTATGACTGGCCCCTACCTCTGGCTATCTGACCCCTACCTCTGGCTGGCTGGGCAGGCGGTGCGGCAGCTGGTGCCGGAACCATGGCACGAGAACTCTGGTATTGTGAACTACTCGACGTGCGAGGGCAATATCTAGCAATGTGCCTTGGGTCACCATAAGTATAACATGACCTTGGCTGCTGTGATTGCTGGCGGGCAAACTGACCCTGTCAACATGAATAACCACTCTGAAAACTCTGAAGAGGAGGTGCAATGATAGGAGCTGTTTGATCAGAATAAGGCATATAAGGGCCACGACCACCTAGGGCACTGTGGGATGTCTGAAGTGCTGAATGAAATGGCCTGGAAAAATGGCCTCTACCATAAGTACCCCCGCATATAGATGAGGCACTGCTGAATCCCCCGAAATGGCGAGGTCTCTTGTCTGACCCCTGACCTCCCAATCCAAGAACCATCTCAACTCGCCTGGCCACATTGGCCACAACCTGGAAAGAAATCTCACTCCCCGTCTCCTTAGCCATCTGCAATCTAATAGGCTGATAAAGACCCTCAATAAACCTCCTCACTCTCTCTCTCTCTCTCTCTCTCTCTGTGGGGAGAAAAAGAATGGCATAACGGGCCGAATCCACAAAACGAGTCTCATACTGAGTAGCAGTCATGATGCCTTGCTGGAGACGCTCGAACTGACGGTGGCGCTTCTCTCTAATACTGATAGGCAGAAACTTCTCCAATAAAAGATATGAGAACTGATCCCAAGTAAGAGCAGGCGACCCAGCTGGTCTAGTCAACAAATAATCCCTCCACCATTTTTTGGCAGAACCAGTCATCTGGAAAGCAGCAAAGTCAACCCCATTGGTCTCCAATATACCCATGTTCCGAAGAACCTCATTGAAGCTATCAAGGTACTCCTGGGGATCCTCTGAAGGAGCACCACTGAAGTGAACTGGAAAGAGCTTGGTAAACCTGTCCAACTTCTACAAAGCCTCGGAGGACATAGCTTTCCCATCAACGGGTAGTGCTGCAGCAACCGGCTGAACTACCCCAACTGGATGGGCTGCTGGAGTCTGAAACTAGGGAGCCACCTGCTCCGAAGTGTGGGTGGTAGGAGTCTGGGATCCTCCTCCAGCCTGAGATATGGATGGTGCCATGGGGAATGCGCCAGTATGGGCTACACTCTCCATAAGGCCCACTAATCGGACCAAGGCATCCTGAAGTACCGGGGTAGTAATAAACCCCCCTGGGACCTGAGTTGGTCCTGTCGGAACGGTCTAAGCTGGAGCCTCCTAATCTAACACTACGTGAGGCTCTGCAGCTGGAGCTGCTGCTCGGGCCCTGGGCTGAGCCCTGCCCCTCGTAGGAGCTGCTGCTGAAGGATCCGGATGCTGATCAGCAAAAGATGCGGTACGTGTTCTCGCCATATCCGAGAGAATAAGAATAGAAGAGTTCAATCAATATTGGGATAACAAGAATCGCATGACAGAGTTGAATAAAAGTGAACTTGTTCCTAACTTTATAGCCTCTGGGAGTTAAGTACAGACGTCTCCGTACCGATCCCCCATACTCTACTAAGCTTGTCCATGAATTGTGTGACCTAAGCAACCTAGTGCTCTGATACCAACTTGTCACGACCCGAATTCCCACCGTCGAACCGTGATGACGCCTAATGCTGCACTTGCTAGGCAAGCCAACATTAGAGGTTTGCAACATGAAAATCTTACAATATATACAGAGAATCACTACAACCCAACACATGGAAATAAAATAAGAAGCGAAATTTATATAATGATGCTGCGAATTAATACTGATAGGTATAACTAACCATGATCTGGTGTCACAACTCACGGACTACTACGATTAACTACAAGTATTTGTCTAAAAGAAAGAGGTACAACTGTTTATGAACTAATAAAAACAACAGATGAATATATATGAGGGGACTCTAGGAATATGCGGACGTCGGCAGATCTACCTTGGGTCTCCTGTGCAAATGTCAGCTACCAACTCAGGATCAGCTCGGACCGACACCTGGATCTGCATAAAAAGTGCAGAGTGCAGCATCAGTACAACCGACCCCATGTACTGGTAAGTGTCGAGCCTAATCTCGGCGAAGTAGCGACGAGGCTAGGACAAGACACCCATATAAAACCTGAACAGTATAATCATGCTAATGGAAATAACAGTAAATAAAGAAATAAAGCAGAAAATACTGGGAAGGGGACATACAATGGGGGATTTCAATATAAGGAGTGATAATAACAAAAAGACAAAATTAAATAGTAATCCGTAAACAAATTAAGCAATTAAAACAGTAAGGAAAACTACACGACATCAACCTTCGTGCTTTTACTTTCAACCTCACCAAATAATAAATAAAACTGCACGGCATCACCCTTCGTGCTTTTACTCTCAACCTCACCAAATAATAAATAGAATGGCACGGCATCACCCTTCGTGCATTAAACCTCTCATATTGTGCACGGCATCACCCTTCGTGCTTCATCACTCATAAATCATGGCACGACATCACCCTTCGTGTATTAACACTCGCATATCATGGCACGACATCACCCTTCATGATTTACACTCTTCCTCACAATATAAATAATGCATGCACGACATCACCCTTCGTGCTTTACACTCCTCCTCACAAATTACAGAATCAATAACAACGGATAAATAGAAGTTTCACAAA
>AWOL01S0033284.1:29310-62858 GCA_000715115.1 Nicotiana otophora
TGGGCTACACTCTCCATAAGGCCCACTAATCGGACCAAGGCATCCTGAAGTACCGGGGTAGTAATAAACCCCCCTGGGACCTGAGTTGGTCCTGTCGGAACGGTCTAAGCTGGAGCCTCCTAATCTAACACTACGTGAGGCTCTGCAGCTGGAGCTGCTGCTCGGGCCCTGGGCTGAGCCCTGCCCCTCGTAGGAGCTGCTGCTGAAGGATCCGGATGCTGATCAGCAAAAGATGCGGTACGTGTTCTCGCCATATCCGAGAGAATAAGAATAGAAGAGTTCAATCAATATTGGGATAACAAGAATCGCATGACAGAGTTGAATAAAAGTGAACTTGTTCCTAACTTTATAGCCTCTGGGAGTTAAGTACAGACGTCTCCGTACCGATCCCCCATACTCTACTAAGCTTGTCCATGAATTGTGTGACCTAAGCAACCTAGTGCTCTGATACCAACTTGTCACGACCCGAATTCCCACCGTCGAACCGTGATGACGCCTAATGCTGCACTTGCTAGGCAAGCCAACATTAGAGGTTTGCAACATGAAAATCTTACAATATATACAGAGAATCACTACAACCCAACACATGGAAATAAAATAAGAAGCGAAATTTATATAATGATACTGCGCAATTAATACTGATAGGTATAAGTACCCATGATCTGGTGTCACAACTCACGGACTACTACAATTAACTACAAGTATTTGTCTGAAAGAAAGAGGTACAACTGTTTATGAACTAATAAAAACAGTAGATGAATATATAGGATAGGACTCCAAGAATCTGCGGACGTCGGCAGATCTACCTCGGGTCTAATGCGCAAATGTCAGCTACCAACTCAGGATCAGCTCGGACCGACACCAGGATATGCACAGAAAGTGCAGAGTGCAGCATCAGTGCAACCGACCCCATGTACTGGTAAGTATCGAGCCTAACCTCGGTGAAATAGTAACGAGGCTAGGACAAGACACCCACATATAACCTGAACAGTATAATCATGCTAATGGAAATAACAGTAAATAAAGAAATAAAGCAAAAAATAATGGGAAGGGGACATATAGTGGGGGATTTCAATGTAAGGAGTGATAATAACGAAAAGACAAAATTAAACAGTAATCCGTAAACAAATTAAGCAATTAAAACAGTAAGAAAAACTGCACGGCATCACCCTTCGTGCTTTTACTCTCAACCTCACCAAATAATAAATAAAACTGCACGACATCACCCTTCGTGCGTTAACTCTCAATCTCACAAAATAATAAATAAAACGGCACGGCATCACCCTTCGTGCATTAAACCTCTCATATTATGCACGACATCACCCTTCGTGCTTTATCACTCATAAATCATGGCACGGTATCACCCTTCGTGCATTAACACTCACATATCATGGCACGACATCACCCTTCGTGCTTTACACTCTTACTCATAAAACAAAATAATGCATGCACGACATCACCCTTCGTGCTTTATACTCCTCCTCACAAATCACAGAATCAATAACAACGGATAAACAAAAGTTTCACAAAGAAGCAAGTATTTTACCAATGTGTAATATAATAATATAAACCTCAACCTGGAACCAATATTCAAAAATTTCCAAATCTCGATGAGACCAAACATAAGCCACCCAACATTTCAAATAACAACGCTAAGCATGGATAGTAGGAATAAAGGCTACAAAATTTACAAAGAATAGGATTTCACTCGCATGCTATGACTCGACAGTAAGGCATAGATGCCCGTCACCTCACCTATACATCGTATTTAATAACCAAACATGTAGAAAATAAACACATATTACCTATTACCTCAAGCCAAAATTAGACACGACACTTACCTCGATTCGCAGGCCACTCACTGCTCAAGTACCGCTTTTACTTTAGAATTCACCTCCAACCCACTCGTATCTAGTCACAAATAGCTTAATACTATCAATTATAGCTAAAGGGATCAGCTTTAATGAATAATTAGAGATTTCAAAAAATTTCCCAAATAAAATTAAAAATCGATCCCGGGCCCGCTTGATCCAAACTCGAGGTTCGGACCAAAATTCATTTACCCATTCACCCTCGAGCCCGAGTATGTAATTAGTTCTGGAATCCGACCTCAAATCGAGGTCTAAATCCCTAAATTTGTCAAATTCCCAATTCCCCCAAAATCCCTAATTTCTACCCTTAAAGAACAATATTAAATACTAGAAATTCAATAAATGGTGATGGAAATTGAAGAAAACAAGTTAGAAAGTGCAAACCTATGATTGGGTATCGAAATCCTTCTTCAAAAATCTCCCTAGGCCGAGTTCTATGGAAGGAAATATGAAAATTTTGAACAAACCCCATTTTGAAGTGTGTTTTAAAACACTATACAGGCTTTCATCGTGTTCGCGACAGGCCTGTCGAGATCGCAATGCACAACGGCCTAAGGCCTTCGTGTTCGCGTAAGGCAGCCGCCACAAGCCTTCGCATTCACGACCCAGTGGACGCGTTCGCGTAGAAGAATATGACCCCTCCCCCAGGCCCCTAAACCTATCGCGTTCGCGGGAGACTGATCGCGTTCGCGAAGAGTACCACCCCCAATGTTTCGCGTTAATGCTTCGCGTTCACGACGAGTCCTTCGCGTTCGCGAAGAAGAAATTACCTCCCAGCCTAGTTTACACTTCACGATCACGAGAGTTTCTTCGCGATCACGAAGCACAAAATACATGTGCACCAGCAACAACAAAACAACAGAAATTCTAAGTCCGAAGCATCCCGTAGCCTATCCGAAACTCACCCGAGCCCTCGGGGCTCCAAACCAAACATGCACACGAGTCTAAAAACATCATACATACTTGCTCGTACAATCAAATTGCCAAAATAATACCTAAAACTACGGATTTAGCATCAAAATCAATGAAGTTCTCAAGAACACTTGAAGTTTCTATTTTCTCAACCGAGGGTCCGAATTACGTCATACAAATTTCGTTTCTCACCAAATTTTACAGACATGGTTTAGATATTATAACGGACCTGTACCGGGCTCCAGAACCAACATACGGTCCCGATACCATAAAAATCAAGCATTAAGCACATACTTTAAAACTATAGATTTTTTTTTTCTGAAATTCAATTTTAGTCAAAAATTTATTTTTCGGGCTATGGATCTCGGAATTCGATTTCGGGCATATGCCTAGATCCCATATTTTATTACGGACCCATCGAGACGAACACGGGTCTGGGTCTGTTTACTCAAAATATTGACCAAAGTCAACTAAAAATCACTTTCAAATTTCAAAATTTTTTATTTCTTCTATTTTTCACGTAAGGGCTTTCCGAAATTACGCCCGGACTGTACACGCAAATTGAGGAGGATAATTATAAGATTTTTAAGGCTAACTAGCGTGGAATAAAGTCCTAGAACACAAGATGACCCCTTGGGTCATCACACATTACCAAAAGAAAGGCATTTCTCGGGCGTAAACGTACGTTTGAAATTATTTATGGTAACTGGGATAAGTCCTTTGCATCTCTACCCAGGTACATGGCTGCATTGCAACACTTTAACCCCTGGACTGTTGTTGTATGGAAGCTTGAGCGGAGTCTGGGAATACCATAACATATATTCAAATATGTGTTCTGGGCATTTAAACCAGCAATTGATAGTTTTCTGGATTGCCAGTCAGTAATATCCATAGACGTCACTCATGTCTATGGAAAGTATGATATTTAGTTATTGATCGTCGTTGCAGTAGATGCTAATGGAAGTATATTTCCCTTAGCTTTTGCTATTTGTTCCAACGAAAGCCAAGAGACGTGGATACTATTTTTCAACCACTTGAAAGAGCACGTTGTCAAACAGCATTCAGGTATTTGTCTAATATCTGATCGGCATCTGGTATTTTAAGTTCTGTACAGAATTTGCGTGCATGGCAGGAACCGTATGTCTACCACCGTTACTGTGTGAGGCACCTGGAGGTCAATTTTCAGAAAGCATATCCCAATAAGGATTTGCATGATTTAATGTGAATAACTGTAACAGATCACCAAGAGTGTAAATTCAGGAGGCGCATGACATCTATCAGGCAGGAAGACGAGGGAGCCTATCATTGGTTGATGCGACATGAGCTTGACAAGTGGACTTTGCATGAGGATGGTGGCATAAGATGGGGAATTCTTACTACAAATATGTCAAAGTATTTCAACGGGTTATTGAAGTCTGCACGCGGATTGCTTGTCACTCCCATGGTGCAGATGGCGGAGAGGTTTGTTGAAAGGGATAGAGGTGCATCGTCATTAATGGAAAGGGGTGTTGAATTTATGCCAATACCAATGAAAATATCTGAGAAATACAGGCGGCTAGCTCATTGGCATTCATATTTACAGTATTGCAACGAGCGAAATATTTTTGAAGTTCGCACCGCTATCCATCAAAATTGGGGAAATAATACACACACCGTAAATGAATCCAGAAGGTTATGCTCTTGTGTGAAATGGTCCATCTACCACATGTCGTTCACAAGCCATCAAGTGCTTTCAACATACAGGTTTAGGGGAAACCAACTACGTTGATAAAGAATATAGTATTTCTGCATACTTAAACACCTATAGTGGGCAGTTGCAGCCAGTGGGTGCTGAGCATTATTGGCATCCAGAACCATTTAAAATGGTGTGTAACAAAGACTATGTACGTCAACGACAAGGGGAAAAAACATGTATACGTAACCAAATGGATGTTGGTGATACTGTTTATGTGCGGAAATGTGGCATATGCTCGCAAACAGGACACAACCGTCGTAAATGTCCTTCGGCTGGTTTGGGTGGCGGTGGTAATCCAGCTCCTAGTGGAAGTTCATCTAATGTGCCCAACTATCAAGGATACATGTAGTATTTTGTTTCCGTAATGTAATTGTAATAAGTGTACGTACTTGTTTATCTTGCAGAAAGTATGAAATAAAATTATGTTTCCATTGCTGTTAAATCTTATTGATATTTAACATTAATACTTCAGTACAACAATCTAACATAAACCCATTTAAAAAAATAATAATTGTGTGTTGTCTTGTTGACCTAAAAAGCTGCTCTCCTGCAAAAGCTATCTTCTGAAAAAGTTATTTTGTACCCGAAAGAATATTTAACACGCGAAGCATAGCGCGGTGAGATACTATGTTATGTGTGTTTTCTTGCCTATAAATAACTAGCGCATTTTAGTTATTATTTGTGCTTAACCAAAACAAATAGCAAAACTTTCCATAAAATTTTCATTTTTCTTGTATTAACAAATGTCTGGAGATTTAACGAAGAACCGGAGAAATAAAAACATAATGCACATATAATGTAAACAATAAAAATTATTGTTATTATTTACTGAATGTCATATGTACATAAAATATAAAAAAATTAATGTGTCCCACATCTTGTATGCTTTAATGCAGTCGTTGGCCTGAGGCGCATCCCATCCCGCCCGACTACACTATCAGGATCATACTCATCATGTCGCCTCTTTATCGGAGGATGCGCTGCAGCATGATCGTCTGTAGGGCTGGCTGGCTCGGTAGAAGGGTCCGTCGGTCCAGCAGTAACCTACAAAATAATAAGATATTTTAGTATATGATATATTTATATATTAGTAATGTACGTGTTAAGTCATAAAAATTTAAATTATCTTACCATGGTCTCGACGGGCTCCTGAATATAATCATCCGTCGCAGCCAGGTCAATATCGCACAAAGTGGCCTCCGTGACGGGCGAGGATGAAGACGTAAAAACAAAAACATAAAGATATTTATGGCTAATAAATGAGATAAAAACAAATATAAATAATAGTAATACAAACAAACCTGCGCCTATGAAAGATCCTCAGCATCCCTCGATGATGAGCCATAACTCAGCCGGCGCCCACAAACTACATCTCGTGTCGGACGATCATCAACAACGATCGATGAGTTTGGAGGATCAGGAAAATACTTATCCCAATCCTCTCGCGTAATGGCCGTTACCGCGATCAACAATGGAGCTGACGGGGTCACCTGCGAAGTCTCTGGAGTAAGTTGAAGGTTGAATGACGACATATCACTATGAGCATGGTTTGGCTCATGGAGGTCACCCGGCTGATCAACTCCAACATCCTCAACAGGTGCCTCAACTCCCCCTTGCTGGGGACCACCTCTTCGCCGAGCCCCATGACCTTGTAGGAAACCCCTACCTCATGGGACATCCCTACCTCGTGGAACATCCCTACCTCATGGGACACACCTGCCACGTCGATCACATTTCGGCTCCACTGCTGGCCCACGACGGTACTGCTCTGGCGCCACATAATCAGTCTGGTATCTTAAACGCTCATCATCGCGGGCTCGCCTCAATGTCTGGGAAGTCAAATCGGTAACTTGTCATCCATACTCGTACAAAGCGTCTGCTCCCTCGCAGGTATACTACTGCATCTGCGGTCCCAACTGGTGGAACAGATGTAGATCAATAGCCTGCACAACATGTAAAATATAAATTACTGAACGTTGGGTTAACTTTATAAGTAAGTATACCAAATAACATACCAGTGCCTTGTGCCTCCCGGCGTATGGAATATACCGACCACCAGCGCGATGAACGGGATTCCCGACAAAAAGTCGGGTAATGCTGCGGTACCAGCCATATAGTCATTCTCACCATTCGTCCGGTCAGGTGGAGGTGCGCGGAATCAGGTCATGTCGCTGGTCCCAAGTATCGATCTGCGCCTCTAGCCATGCCACATATGTCTGGTCCACCCTGGAACGATCATCCCGCTGGTAATGTGTCATATGCCAAGTGGGTGGTGGAGGTGCAAGCTACGGTCGACCAAACTAGCGAAGTACTCGCTCGGTGGCATGATGCTCGACAATATCAATGCACATCAACGGGACGGAAGAGTTCCACATAATTCGGCCGGTCAAGCAATAATCGAGCAAACCAGCTATTAGCTCGTCGCTGTATGGCCTCCAAATGAACTATTAAGTAACAACAAAAAACGTGATTATACGCAACACATATGAAGCCAGGCCAAGTAAACTTAGGTATACATTTACCTGTGCCCCCTCCAGCAAATCCAATAAATCCCTGCAATAGGGGAGATTATGTCGAGCCTCGTACTCCCGTCCATATCCTCGCCTATCAACCCACCTCCTAGCTAAAGGGAGAAATGGAGGTGGTGCACCCGGAGCTAAGGGTGGTAGAGGTGGCTGCAACTGCAGGAACCGCTCCCAGGTCCAAACCTAATATACAAAGTGGACATAAAATTTAAGGTATATTTTTACTAGGTATGTTAGAATGAATAGAGTATTCGACTATGTTTTCACCTGTAGCAGCGGAAAAAATCCAACAACATCTCGCTGGGTGCCCATGCTCGCCCGACACATCTGCATGTACAAGTAACCGAGAACTGCAACACCCCAGCTCTAATGATGTAAATCATCTAGCCGCTCAAGATGATGAAAAAATCTCAAGTTAACTAGGTTCCCCGAAGTATTCGGGAACAAAACCCCTCCAAACATAAGTAGCAACAGCAACCTCGTGTACTGGTGAATATGAAGCTCCGGTGTATCATCTGTCATGTCAGCGTGAATCGCCTCCAAATACTACCGGACGGGCGTCAACTGTAGACGATGGCCCCAATCAATGCAGTCTCATCCGGTGGCTGGAAACCGGTGAGCCACTACAGTATCTCCAGATACTGTAAACCCGTATACTCTCTGATGGCATTCGGCAAAGCAACAGAGTGTCCATCAACGGGCAGCCCATAGAGGACTTCCACGTCCTGAAGCATGATAATGGCCTCGCCAATGGAAAAATAGAATGTGTGCGTCTCCGGTCACCACCGCTCTATTAGGGCCGTGATTAATGACCAATCCAGCTGCAGCCGGCCGATCTCCATAATCCTATAAAAATCCGTATCCTGGAGGCATCTGACTATACGGGGATGGAGAAGGTGGGCCCTAAGAAAGTCCTACATATCGTCTACTCTCCTAGCTCGGAACGTCTGGGCCAATAACTATCCCTCCCATATGTAGGACGACCTATGCTCGCCCTGTAGCAACAGTAGCTCTAGCGTGGCAGGTCCGGGATGCAAAGACTGAACCTCCATACCGGCTACTATAAATTGAATAATATTAATTACATTATTTTACTTTAATATGTTAGTTTTATTGTTTTACATGTTAGTTTTATTATTTTATATGTTTGTTTGTTGCTCATCTATTTTTGACTATAATAAAATTAAATAATTAATTTTTATAATTATACAAGATTTAATTATTAAATATTCACATATGAGTTTCGGGCTCGATATTTGAGGCCCAGTAGCACCAAGGTATCCTGAATTATTGTGTTCATGATGAGAAAAGTTTTTCGATTTATTACTCAATAGGTCTGTTATTTTAAATGTTAGTTTATTATTTATATGTTAGTTTAATATTGTATATGTTAGTTTTATTAATTTATATGTTAGTTTTATTATTTTATATGTTAGTTTTATTATTATATATTTTTGTTTATGACTCACTTATTTATTACTATAATAAAATTAAATAATTAATTTTCATAACTATACAGGATTTAATTATTAAATATTCATATAACAGTACTTGTTCCGGAAAAAATATTGTTGTTTTATCATGTTATTTTCTTACGATCGTTGACTAGAATTGGACAGAGTTTGTGTTTGAACTATCAGTGTTTTTGACGTATTTTTGGGTATAAGAGATACTTAAATGATTAATTTCAATAACTACAAGGATACTACGCTAAAGGGCACTATATTTTACTACGCTAAAAGAGCACTACATTACAAATACAAGCACTACATTAGGCCACAAGACATCACTAGAGGGAACTAAAGTAACAATTTATATATTTTACTATTCTTTAAAAAGCACTAGTATTGTTACTTAATTCCCTCTAGTGGCCTAAAATATATCAAACGATGCTAGAGGGAACTATATTATATTTTAAAATAATATATTTAAACTTTTTATTTAGGCTTTAGCATCGTTTGATTGTGTTATTGGAACTATTAACCCCAACATAAAGTTTTGCATAAGATAACAATGTTTGCTTAGCTGCATAAAAAGAATCTTTACAAGGATTTTGCGGTCAAAAGAATATCATGGCTTGTTTAAGACAAAAAAAAATCAAATAATCTTTGCATTCTTTATAGTGTATAAGTTAGTTATACTATATAAATTTTCCTTTGTTTTTGTTATATCTTTTAAAAAGATTCAGAAATCACTATAGTTTAGTGGGAATTAACTTCCTTTAGCTATCATATTTTGCTATAAAGTAGAAAAGATAGCTATAAGTTAAAATATTTTAAAATTATTTTGATTTATAATAAATAAGGCATAATAGTTTGGTCTAGGAGGTAAAATTTCCTATATCTTTTTTATTTGGGCTCTCTGGTAATGGGCCGAAAGGGATGTCGTAACTCAACAAATCAACATTATAGCGCTCTTGAGGTTCGAGATGTGAGGCCCATGTCATAAATTTCATTGAAAAATGAAAACCAACCAAAAATGGCAATACATATTGGAACAAAATGTGTAGTTGATAGTTGTCATTTTGGTTGGTGAAGTCAAAATGCAACCAAGCTTTTTGCATAAGTATTTCACACCGCCAACCCCAAATAATTTTGGGGTTGTTTGGTAGGATGCATTAGGTAAAATAATGCATACATTAATTTTGTGTATTAGTAATATTTTATTTGGTATACTTTTTAAGCATATGCATTACTTATACACCCTATTTGGTATTATATTATGCATAACTAATGCATAAGAAACCATGGAATTAATAATGCAATGAGTTTTAATGTATGCAATACTTAGTTAAAGAAAACATTGTCCTTCAAAATTTAAGCTTGATTAAAATATGCTATTATATTAATGCAAGTTTGAAATAATTCAAGAAAGTAGGAAATAAAATTATATTCCTAGTAGATAAATAAATACTTAGCATATTTTTTTTTTATAAATAAATATTAAGTTCTATACTACAATATAGGTAGACAAACCAATTAATTTTTTAAGCCTTTTTTCATATAAAAACATTCCACAACATATGTTTCTTTTAAAAAGATGTCATGGCTCGAAATTTCCACCTTCGGGACCGTGATGACGCCTAACATTTCACTTGCTAGGTAAGCCAACGTTAGAATAATTTTAATATTTTTAACAATTTATCTTAATTAAACAACAAAGAACCCAACAATTGGAATAATATATGAATTAAAGTAAACAAACCAAAATGATAACGATATCTAAATACCATCCCGGAACTGGAGTCACAAGTGCACGAGCTTCTAGAATAATACAAACAAGGGTCTCAATAAAATAAAGTTGTCTGAAAGAAAGCATACAACTAAGATAAAGGGGAAGGGGACTTCAGAGCTGCGAACGTCGTGCAACTATACCTCAAGTCTCCTCTGATAGCTGTATCTGAGCAAATCTACAGTACGCCGTTGGGACCAAATCCGGTATCTGTACAAGAAGTATAAAGTGTAATATGAGTATAACCGACCCCATGTACTCTGTAAGTGTCAAGCCTAACCTCGACGAAGTAGTGACGAGGCTAAGGCATGTCGCTTACATTAACCCGTACGTAATAATAATAATAACAACAATAGGAAAATAAGTAAGACCGGTGAATCATATCAATAATTGAAGTCAATTCAAAATTCATAATCCTTCAATTAATTTCCGTTCCGACGTGTAACCCGCTCCAACAATATAAACTTAAAATAAAATCTGTTGCGGCGTGCAACCCGATACAACAATATAATCTTTTAATTTAATTCCGTTGTTGCGTGCAACCCGCTCTAACAACATAAACTTTCAATAAATCCGTTGCATCGTACAACCCGCTCCAACAATATAAACTTAACATAAATCTGTTACGGCGTGCAACCCGCTCCAACAACATTATTTAACAATTCTTAAATGAAAAAAATACTCCAATAAACACCACATTTAATAAGAAATTATTAGGCAACAAGGCGTAAAAAAGTTATGATTTATTTAGAAAACAAGTAATGACAAGTAGCAAATAAATTATCTGAAATCAGGAAAAAAATATGCAATTTAATATTTAATGTGCTAAATGTCAAGTAGCAATTAAGACACATAATTCAAATAAGCATGTAGCAATTATCGCATGAATTCAAGACATAATATTGGACAAGAAATATGAGAAATAATTAATATAATAATTAACTCATGATTTAAAATAATTTATGATTTTTAGATAAATATGTAAACAATCAATTTGACAACGTATAGACACTCGTCACTTCGCCTATACGTCGTCACAGATGAAATTCACGTAACAAATAATTCAAGGGTTCTATTCCCACAAGTTAAGGTTAACCACAATAGTTACCTCGATTTGCAACCAACGCAAGATTCCAATAAACCTTTACCAGGTGAATAGTGCCTGAATGCCTCGAATCTAGTCACAATTAATATGATTCAGTCAATACAAATTATAGGAATTAATTCCATATGAAAATATTAATATTCCAATAAAATCCGAAATTGCACTCAAAAATTGTTCGTGGGGCCCACGTCTCGGAACCCGATAAAAGTTACAAAACCTGAATGCTCATTCAACCACGAGTCTAACCATACGAATTTTACTAAATTCCGACATCATCTCGATCATCAAATCTTCAAATTAAACCAAGAGAGTTTTCTAAATTTTCCAACTCAATTCACAAATTATATGTTAAAAATAACTATGGATTCACGTAATTTGACCAATATTAAGTTAATAACACTTATCCCGTTGTTTTCCTTGAAAATCTCCCAAACATCGCCTCTTCCCGAGCTCTAAATTGTCAAAAATGGAAAATGGGACGAAGTCCCATTTTTAGAACTTAAACATTCTGTCTAGGTTTTTCCTTTTCACGAACGCGACAGGAGCCTCGCGTTCGCGAAGCATATTTTTGTGTTGCCCCAGATTTCTTCTCCGCGAACGCGATGCTTTGCCAAACTTGGCCTTCGCGAACGCGAAGTCTCATCGCCTGGTACCCAGCCAGGTCTCGCCCTTCTATGCGAACACACTCACGCGTTCGCGATGAAAACTACCCATTACCTTTCGCGAACGTGGTCCCCTTTTCGTGAACGCGAAGAGTAAATTTCGCCTGCCTCCAGTTCCTCTTCGCGAACGCGAAGAAGGAAACCAGATACTGTACCAGAAAATTTTCAGTAGGTTCCAAATCCAAAATTCATTCAGTTAACCATCCAAAACTCACTCGAGATCCCTGGGACCTTAACCAAATACACCAACAAGTCCTAAAACATCACGCGAACTTAGTCGAAATCTCAAATCACATCAAACAATGCTAAAATCACGAATCATACCCCAATTCAAGCTAAATAAACTTAAGAATTTTTAACTTCTATATTCGATGCCGAAACCTATCAAATCAAGTCCGATTGACCTCAAATTTTGCACACAAGTCATAAATGATATAACGGACCTATGAAAATTTTCAGAACTAGATTCTGACCCCAATATCAATAAAAGTCAATTTGTGGTCAAACTTTGAAATCTTTAATACTTTAAGCTTCTTGTTTTCATCAAGTGGAGATAATTCAAGGTAGGGACTTTCGAATTTGATTCCGGTCATATGCCCAAGTCCCAAATTATGATATGGACCCATCGGGACCGTCAGAATACTGATCCGGGTCTGTTTGCTAAAAATACTGACCGAAGTCAACTCAGTTGAGCTTTAAAGCATCATTTCTCATTTTGTTTTAATCAATTTTTCACATAAAAGCTTTCCGAAAAATATACAGACTGCGCATGCAAGTCGAGAAATACTAAGTAGTGCTATTTGAGGTCTTAGATCACATAAATGAATACTAAATTTAAATATGACCTTTCAAGCCATCACATTATCCACCTCTAAAACAAACGTTCATCCTCGAACGGAATTAGAAAAAATACCTGGGCTGGTGAAAAGGTGTGGGTATCTATTTCGCATGTCCAACTCGGACCCCCAGGTAGATGTTTCTACCGGCTGACCTCTCCATTGTACTCGAACTGATGGATAACTCTTAGACCTCAATTGTCGGACCTACCGGGCTAGAATAGCTACCGACTCCTCCTCATAAGTCAAATCCTTGTCAAATTGGACTGAGATGAAATCTAACACATGGGACGGATCACTAAGATATTTCTAGAGCATAGACACATGGAACACCGGGTGAACTGCTGATAAACTAGGTGGTAGTGCAAGCCTATAGGCTACTTCACCTACCCTTTTGAGAATTTTAAAGGGTCCGATATACCTCTGGCTCAACTTGCCCTTCTTTCCGAACCTCATTACACCCTTCATAGGTGAAACCTAGAGAAATACTCTTTCTCCAACCATGAATGCAACATCACAAACTTTACGATCGGCATAACGCTTTTGCCTAGACCGAGCTGTGCGAAGTCGATCTTGAATAACCTTGACCTTATCCAAGGCATCCTGTACTAAATCGGTACCCAACAAACCGAGCCTCTCCCGGTTCAAACCAACCAACTAGCGAACGACATCGCCTCCCATATAATGCTTCATACAAAGCCATCTAAATACTCGAATGATAGCTGTTACTATAGGCAAACTACGCAAGTGGCAAGAACTGATCCCGAGAACCTCCAAAGTCTATAACACAAGCGCGAAACATATCTTCCAATATCTGAATAGTGCGATCTAACTGTCCGTCTATCTGTGGATAAAATGTTGTACTCAATTCAACCCGCGTGCCTAACTCACGTTGTACAACCCTCCAAAAGTGCGAGGTGAATTGCGTACCTCGATCTAAAATAATAGACACGGGCACACCGTGAAGGAGGACAATTTTGCGTATGTAAATATCCGCTAACCGCTCTGAAGAATAGGTAACAGCTACTGGAATGAAATGTGCTGACTTGGTCAACCTATCAACAATGATCCATACTGCATCGAACTTCATTTGAGTCTGTGGGAGTCCAACAATAAAATCCATAGTGATACGCTCCCACTTCCACTCAGGAATTTCTAACTTCTGAAGTAAACCACCAGGTCTCTAATCCTCGTACTCGACTTGCTGACAATTTAAACACCGAGCTACGTATGCAACAATATCCATCTTCATTCTTCTCCACCAATAATATTTTCGCAAATCTTGATACATTTTGGTGGCACCCGGATGAATAGAATACCGGGAATTGTGGGCCTGCTCAAGAATTAATTCACGAAGCCCATCCACATTAGGCACATAAATACGACCCTGCATCCGCGAAACTCTATCTTCTCCTATAACAACCTGTTTGGCACCATTATGTCGTACCGTGTCCTTAAGGACAATCAAATGAGGATCACCATATTGTCGCTCTCTAATGCGCTCATACAAGGAAGACCGAGAGATTGTGCAAGCTAGGATCTGACTGGACTCTGAAACATCTAACCTCACAAATTGATTGGCCAAAGTCTAAACATCTGCAGCTAACGGTCTCTCACCAATCGGAATATACGCAAGGCTACCCCTACTCACAGCCTTTTTACTCAAAGTATCGGCCACCACATTGGCCTTTCTGGGGTGATACAAAATGGTGATATCATAGTCTTTCAACAACTCCAACCATCTTCTCTGCCTCAAATTGAGATCTTTTTGTTTGAACAGATATTGTAGACTACGATGATCAGTTAATACCTCACAACACCGTAAAGGTAATATCTCCAAATCTTCAGCGCATGAACAATGGATGCCAATTCTAAGTCATGACAAGGGTAATGTTTCTCATGAATTTTCAACTGTCACGACGAATATGCAATCACTCTGCCATCTTACATTAATACTGCACCAAGCCCAATGCGAGATGCGTCACAATACACCATATAAGATCCTGAACTTGTGGGTAATACCAACACTGGTGTAGTAGTCAAAGAAGTCTTGAGCTTCTGAAATCTCAACTCACACTCGTCTGACCATCTGATTGGGGCACCCTTCAGGGTCAATTTGGTCAGTGAGGATGCTATGGATGAAAACCCATCCACAAACCAGCGATAATAACCTGCCAAACCGAGAAAACTCCAGATCTCTGTAGCTGAAGTAGGTGTAGGCCAATTCTGAACTGCCTCAATCTTCTTAGGATCCACTTTTATGCCTTCTGCCGATACAACATGTCCCAAAAAGGCAACTGAGTCTAACCAAAATTTAAATTTTGAAAATTAAGCATATAACTGATTATTCTTCAAAGGCTGAAGCACAATCCGAAGATGTTGCTCATGTTCCTCTCGACTGCTGGAGTAAATTAATATATCGTCAGTAAATACCACCACAAACGAATCCAAATAGTTCTTGAATACCTGATTCATCAAATCCATAAATGTTGTTGGGGCATATGTCAGCCCAAATGACATCACCAGGAACTCGTAATGCCCATACCGAGTTCGAAAAGCAGTCTTAGGGACATCAGATGCCCTAATATTCAACTAATGGTAACCAGACCTCAAATCGATCTTTGAAAATACCTTGGCACCTTGAAGCTGATCGAATAAGTCATCAATTCTTAGCAATGGATATTTGTTCTTGATAGTAGCCTTGTTCAACTTCCGATAGTCTATACACATCCGCACTGAACCATCTTTCTTCTTTACAAATAACACTGGTGCACCCTAGGGCGAAACGCTAGGTCTAATGAATCCTTGGTCAAGCAAGTCTTACAGTTATTCCTTCAATTCCTTTAGCTCCGGCGGGGTCATACGATATGGTTGAATAGAAATGGGCTGGGTGCCCGCAGCCAAATCAATATAGAAATCATTATCTCTATTGGGTGGCATCCTCGGCAAATTTGCAGGAAATACATATGGAAACTCACAGACAACTAGGATTGAATCCATAGAAGGAATATTTGCACTTGGATCGCGAATATAAGTCAAATAACCTAGACACCCCTTCTCGAACATACGCCGAGCTTTCACGTAAGAGATAACCTTGCTGGTGGAATGTCCAAGAGTCCCTTTCCACTCTATTTGATGTAACCCCGGCATGGCTAAGGTTACCGTTTTTGCGTGACAGTCCAATACAGCATGATAAGGTGACAGCCAATCCATTCCCAAGATAAGATCAAAATCTACCATATCAAGAAATAGAAGATCCACGCTAGCCTCAAGACTCCCAATAGTAACCGCACATGAACGATAGACATGATCTACCACAAGAAAATCTCCCACCGTTGTGGATATACACATAGAATCACTCAGAGAATCACAAGACACAACCAAATATGAAGCAAAGTAGGAGGACACATAAGAATAAGTAGATCCTGGATCAAATAGAACTGAAGAATCTCTATGAAAAACTGAAACAATACATGTGATCACGGTATCGGATGACTCGGCCTCAGGCCTAGCTGGAAAAGCATAAAATCGGGGATGGGCCCTACTACTCTGAATCGCGTCCTTGGGACGACCTCTAATTGGATGGACTCCACCTCTAACGGCCTGACTTCTACCTCTAGATGTCTGACCCCTGCCTCTAGCTGGTTGGGCGGGCGGTGGAGCAACCGGTGCCGGTATGATGGCATGCGAATTCTGCTGAGATCTGTTGCTTGACAACCTAGGGAAATATCTCCTAATATGACCAATGTTCCCACACTTATAACACTCATCCTGCTGATGTGGTTGTTGAAGTTGAAGCTGACTCCGAATGGGCCGGATAACCACTGTAGTGACTTTTGAGCTGTGATGTACTGATAAGAGCTGCATGTGCACTAAATGTTGGCAGCCCAGAGTAATTCATAATAGGACCATGACTCCCTGAAGCACCGTGAGATGCCTGAAGTGCTGAATAAAATGGCATGAGAGGATGACCCCTACTTGGCCATCTGGAAGGAAATATCACTCACTGTCTCCTTGGCCATCTGAATCCTGATAGTATACGTGAGTCCATCAATAAATCTCCTCACTCTCTCATTTTCAGTAGGGATCAAGACGATGGCATGACGGGCTAAGTCCACAAATTGGGTCTTATACTGGGTGACAGTCATACTACCCTATTGGAGACACTCAAACTGCCTGCGGTATTCCTCTCTCAGTGTAATAGGAATAAACTTCTCCAGAAATAGCTGTAAGAACTGTTCCCATGTAAGTGTATGCAAGCCAGCTGGTCTGGTCAATATATAATCTCTCCACCACCTCTTAGCAGAACCAGTCATGTGAAACATAACAAAATCGACCCTGTTGCTTTCAACAATTCCTACGTTCCGCAGCACCTCATGGCAGCGGTCAAAATAATCATGTGGGTCCTCAGTAGGTGTACCACTGAAGTGAACTGGAAAGAGCTTAGTAAACTTGTCTAGTGTCAATAAGGCCTCAGAAGATATGGCGTGCCAATCACCGGCCTGTGCCACAATAACTTGCTGAACTACCCCAACTGGCGGGACTGTTGGAGCCTGATACTGGGGAGCCATCTGCTCCGGAGCGGGAGTAGTGGGAGTCTGTGCTCCTCCCCCAGCCTGTGAGATAGTTGGTGCCACTATAAATGTACCACTCTGGGCCACACCCTCCATTAGGATCACCAAACGGACTAGAGCGTCCTAAAGTACTGGAGTAGCTATGAATTCTTACGGGACATGAACTGGTCCAACTGGTATAGTCTAAGCTGGAACCTCCGCTCCCAAATCCACCTGAGGTTCTACAACAGGTGCTGCTGCTCGAGCTCTAGACTGAGTTCTACCTCTGCCTCTACCTCGGCCTATGACACGACCTCGGACTCTACCCCTGGTCATAGTTTCCACCGGGGGCTCTGGACCCTATCCGTCGGTAGATGTATTACGCGTTCTTGCCATCTACGAGAGAATAAGAATATAATGGTTCAATCATCGATGATAGAATAAAATCGCACGACATAATAAGAAAGAAGTGATATTGTTCCTAAAATTCATAGCCTCTGAGAGATAAGTACAGACATCTCTGTACCGATTCTTCAGACTCTACTAAGCTTGCTTGTGACTCGTGAGTCCTAAGTAACCTAGTGCTCTGATACCAACTTGTCATGACCTGAAATTGCCACCTTCGGGACTGTGATGACGCCTAATATTTCACTTGCTAGGAAAGCCAACGTTAGAATAATTTTAACATGTTTAACAATTTATCTTAATTAAACAACAAAGAACCTAATAATTGGAATAATATCAGAATTAAAATAAACAAACCAAAAAGATAACGATATCTAAATACCATTCCAGAACTAGAGTCACAAGTGCACGAGCTTCTAGAATAATACAAACAAGGGTCTTAATAAAATAAAGTTGTCTGAAAGAAAGCACACAACTAAGATAAATTGGAAGGGGACTTCAGAGCTGCAAACGCCGTGCAGCTATACCTCAAGTCTCCTCTGATAGCTAAATCCGAGCAAATCTACAGTACGCCGCTGGGACCAACTCCAGCATATGCATAAGAAGTGCAGAGTGTAGTATGAGTATAACCGACCCCATAGACTCTGTAAGTGTCGAGCCTAACCTCGACGAAGTAGTGACAAGGCTAAGACAGGTCGCTTACATTAACCTGTGCACAATAATAATAATAACAACAAGAAAAGAAGTAAGACCGGTAAATCATATCAATAATGGAAGTAAACTCAGCAATCATAATTATTCAATTAATTTTCGTTGCGGCTTGCAACCCGCTCCAACAATATAAACTTAGAATAAAATCCGCTGCGGCATGCAACCCGATCCAACAATATAATCTTTCAATTTAATTCAGTTGCGGCGTGCAACCCGCTCCAATAACATAAACTTTCAATAAATCCGTTGCGGCGGGTAACACGCTCCAATAATATAAACTTAACATAAATCCGTTGCGGCGTGCAACCGGTCCAACAACATAATTTAACAATTCTTAAATTAAAAATTACTCAAATAAATACCACATTTAATAAAAAATTATTAGGCAACAAGGCATAAAAAAATTATGATTTATTTAGGAAACAAGTAATGACAAGTAGCAAATAAACTGTGGGAAATCAGGGAGAAAATAGGTAATTTAATATTTAATGTGCTTAATGTCATGTAGCAATTAAGACACATAATTCAAATAAGCATGTAGCAATTATCGCATGAATTCAAGACATAATATTGGACAAAGAATATGAGAGAAATAATTAATATAATAATTAACTCATGATTTAAAATAATTTATGAGTTTTAGATAAATATGCAAACAATCAATTTGACGACGTATAGATACTCGTCATTTCGCCTATACGTCGTCACAGATGAAATTCACGTAACCAATAATTCAAGGGTTCTATTCCCTCTAGTCAAAGTTAACCACGATATTTGCCTCGATTTGTAGCCAACTCAAAATTTCAATAAACCTTTGCCACGTGAATTAGTGTCCAAACGCCTCGAATCAAGTCACAATTAATTCAATTCAGTCTATATAAATTATAGGAATTAATTTCATATAAAAATATTAATTTTTCAATAAAATCCGAAATTGCACTCAAAACTCGCACGTGGGGCCCACGTTTCGGAACCTCACAAAAGTTACAAAACCCGAAAGCTCATTCAACCACAAGTCTAACCATATATATTTTTTCAAATTCTGACATCAACTCGACCCTCAAATCTTCCAATTAAACCAAGAGGGTTTTATAAATGTTTCAACCCAATTCACCAATTATATGTTAAAAACAACTATGAATTTTGGTAATTTGACCAATATTAAGTTAAGAACACTTACCCCGTTGTTTTTCTTGAAACTCACCCAAAAAGAGCCTCTTCCCGAGCTCTAAATCGTCAAAAATGGAAAATGTGACCCATTTTCAGAACTTAAACATCCTGTCCAGATTTTTCCTCTTCGCGAACGCGACAGGACTCTCGCGTTCGGGAGCACACTTTTGTGCTGCCCCAGATTTCTTCTTCGCGAACGCGATTCTTTTCCAAACTTGGCCTTCACGAACGTAGTCTCCCCTCCGCGAACGCGAAGCCTTATCGCCTGGTCCCCAGCCAAGCCTCGCCCTTCTACGCGAACGCGAACACTCCCACGCGTTCGCGATAAACACTGCTCATTACCCTTCGCGAACGCGGTCCCCTTTTTGTGAACGCGAAGAGTAGATTTCGCCTGCCTGTAGTTCCTCTTTGCGAACACGAGACCCCTCTAGCGAACATGATGAAGGAAACCAGATACTGCACCAGAAAATTTCTAGCAGGTTCCAAATCCAAAATTCATTCTGTTAACCATCCGAAACTCACCCAAGGCCCCCAGGACCTTAATAAATACACCAACAAGTCCTAAAACATCACACGAACTTAGTGAAAAAACCTCAAATCATATCAAACAACACTAAAATCACGAATCATACCCCAATTCAAGCTTAAGGAGCTTAAGAATTTTCAACTTCTATATTCGATGTCGAAACCTATCAAATCAAGTCTGATTGACCTCAAATTCTGCACACAAGTCATAAATGACATAACGGACCTATAAAATTTTCAAAACTAGATTCCGACCCCAATATCAATAAAAGTCAATTTGTGGTCAAACTATGAAATTTTTAAGCCTTTAAGCTTTTAGTTTTCGTCAAATGGAGATAATTCAAGCTAGAGACTTCCAAATTTGATTGCGGTCATACGACTAAGTCCCAAATCACGTTATAGACCCATTGGGACCATCAGAACACCGATCCGGGTCTGTTTAATAAAAATATTAAACGAAGTCAACTCAATTGAGATTTAAAGCATTATTTCTCATTTGTTTTTTTTTTATCAATTTTTCTCATAAAAGCTTTTCGAAAAAGATACGGACTGCGTATGCAAGTCGAGGAATGCTAAGTTGTGCTATTCGAGGTCTCATATCACAGAAATGAATATTAAATTTAATGATGACCTTTCGGGTCATCACAAAAGATAACGTGATGGACTGGTTATGAGGGTATTTTTATAAACAAATAATTCTTTTAGAAATTGTGCAATGCTTTAATACATCAAACCAAACAATTGATAAGAAATATGTCAGCATAATTAATGCCAGCATAATTAATATCAGCATTACTAATTCATCTTATTCAACATTATTCTTATACCCTCTACCAAATGACCACTTAGTCATTTTGGCTGGAGAAATCTAGAATTGTCACGACCCAAAATTTCCACCTTCGTACCGCGATGGCGCCTAACATTTCACTTACTAGGCAAGCCAACGTTAGAATAATATTATTTATTTTTAAAATAATTTTTTTAATTTATTAATAATCAAAGAAACAAATGCGGAAGTAAAGTCTAAAATATAGTGAATAATCCATAAAAAAACAACGGTGTCTAAATACCATCCCAGAATTGGTGTCACAAGTGCACGAGCTTCTAGAATAATATAAATAAGGGCCTGAATAAAATAAAGTTGTCTGAAAATAAGCACACAGCTAAAGTAAAGTAGATGGGGACTTCAGAAACTACGGACGTCGTGCAGTTATACCTCAAGTCTCCTCTAGTAGCTGAAATCCGAGCAAGTCTATGGTACGCCACTGGGACCAACTACGAAATCTGCACAAGAAGTGCAGAGTGTAGTATCAGTATAACCGACCCCATGTACTGGTAAGTGCTGAGCCTAACCTCGACGAATTACTGACGAGGCTAAGGCGGGTCACTTACATTAACCTGCACGCAATATTAGTAACAACAACAAATAATAGAAATAAATCAGATAACTCANCTTGGCACTTACTGCATGCTACTCTTCTGAACATGTTTTGTGTGAATATCCGGGTACTTATCAGCCCCGTTACTAGCTGAGAGTGCTTGCTGCTGTACAGAGACTTCAAGGTATATCTGCCACGTCCGCAAACCTCAGAGTCCCCTTTATTCTCTCCTATGTCATTTACCTTATGTATTTCTTTTATTAGACTCTGGTGTATAGATATTCTAGTTTCCTTCTTTAGCTTGTGACTTACGATATTTCAAGTTTTGGGAAGACTGTATATTTATAGAGAATTGGTTATTGTACATGCCAAGCGGCATTGTTACTAGTTACTCAGTTATTCGCTGATGTTAGTTGTCAAGTTTTACTTTTGTTTTTTTTGTTATTTTTCGAAATTTGTTAGGCTTACCTAGTCGTAGAGACTAGGTGACGTCACGACATTATACGGAGGGAGTTTGGGTCGTGACAATATTATTGAAAATTCACATGTGGTCTTTGCTGCAATAAGCTTACTTCAAGATGAAAGTGATATGACCATAATATTAAAGAAAAATAATGTATCAAATAGAATAATATAGTACTACTAGTTACCATGCACTTTTGTGAAAACTAAGTATTATGCTCTCTAGAAAAATAAAGAGATATAGCAGAACCTTTAGGTTAATCAGGGAATCAAAAAGAAATGGGGATAAATCTCTATCTACTATCTACTACTATATGCTTTCCATATAGAAATGATTTGACATGTTAATTTGATAACTATTATTAATGAAAATTTAGTGTAGTACATACTTCTTATACTAATATTTTATCTTTTAGAATAAAATAGTTACGAGTAGTATTATTATTATATTATACTTGACAGTAAACTAATGTATAATCATTATACTAGGCATACTAAAATCGTATTTTAAGGTAAAACCATAAGCATACATAATAAAGTATAATTTTAATTTTGTAGATTATTTAGTATACCGCATGCCACCTATTATTTAGTTGATGAAAATTTAATAAGATGACATCCTTAGCAGCCACATAAATACTAATATTTTAATAACCAGACCATTGCTTATTCCAAATATTGGTATAAACTTATCTAGTTTAAAGCTCGGATTTGTTGCTGTAGCAGAAAGACGTGCATGTAAAACAGAAGTGGAATTCAACCTTGAGGTTAGAGACCTCGTGCTGATAACGTGTTATCAAATATAGCTCAAAGTAACAATATAGAACAAGGAAAAATAAGCTAAGAGATATAGAGAGAAAGAGAGGAGAGATTCTTATTTCTTCTTCAATTGTGTGTATTTTTCTATCTATTATAAGGCCTTTATATAGGCAGGAAAAGTGAAGAATCACTATTGCAAAATATGTCATTGAGCATTTGAGAGGAAAATCATAGAGGAGGTTATGGAGTTACAATCATAACTCCATAATTATTAGAGTATTGGGAGTTATGGAGATAATGGAGAAGAGTAGACATATACCATAATTTAATTTTCTTATAACAATTCTTAACTTATTTATCTCTTTTTTAAGGTTAGTAAGTCCTATTTGTACAGATATACTTGTAAGGATTTGTTTAGTACGAGGGTTAAGGATACATATTAACCCCGAAATTAAACTTGAGAGGAATAAAATGGCAAGAAATTTAGCAATTTAGAATCTTGTTTTTGAGATGAATAAGATGCTTTAAAATTTTAAAAGAAAACGTACTCTAGGATCCCATTTTGTAATATCAACTTGGAGCATTTAATAAGCTTGAAGTTTATGCTAGTTTTTTCTTATTATTGCAAGTTCATATTTTTTTACATGTTGCAAGGGACAATTTTAGTTTTAATAAAACTAGCCACTAGACACTCTGCATAATGGTATATTAGCTTTAAAAATTAAGTGTAAGTTGGTTACTTTTAAAAAAATATAAGTAATATGTTATGACTAAATAAATGACATTAGTAATATAGAAATTTAAAATATTTGTATATACAGGGTAAATTCTTATTTTTGAAAATTACTTTTGAATTCTAGTTTATCATTGTGGCAGTCGGTCTTGGTCATATTCCATTATTAGACGGTGAATTAGATAGTCTTTTCAGTGACAACAATTTTTAAAATAATTTTCATCATTCTTAATTATAAATATTGTATTTTAATACATTCTATCTAATTTCTGAATGTGTATTCTTTGTTTGATACCTGACTGAAATTAGATGTTTTGATCATTGCATCCTAAACTTTGATATTTATTTTTAGGATGGGAGAAGTATTGCATGGATCATGATAATGGAATGACATATATATTTAATTAGTCTTTGCTAGCATCTTTTAGGAAAGACAATATTATTTCACATGAGCCAAATTATTTATGATAACTAACTTTTCTTTCGAAATGTCTTTTTTTTCGAATTCAAAATGGCTTTTCATGAACTATAAGATTATTTCTCACGGGCCAATGGATTTTATTGATCAACAAATGACTCTTCGTGAACTGTCGTGATGAAATCGCAAAAATTTATTTTTTGGTTTCTCCTGATGTTCGCTACTGGCATCGGCGCTCCTACAAATTTGGATTTGCGTTTTATTTTCAGAGCTTAGAACCCAAATTATCTCAATAAGAGTGAAATTTTTTTAATCATCCCACTGTTAAGAAGAGATTTTTTCCTTCCTATACAATATTTGAAACTTATTTATTAAAATTATCCCAATTTTGTATATTACCTGTCCTAAACAAGGATTACTTAAAAATTTTATACATTCCACCTTAAAATACTCCTAATCCACTATTAGTGCCTTAAATTAGGGGATTCTTTGCTTGGAAAAGGCATAAATGAAGGGAACAATGGTGTTAACCACGTTTCAGTATTTGATGGTGGCAATAGCAGCTCCCGTCATCGGAAAAGTTGTCACGACCCGAAATTCCCATCTTCGGACCGTGATGGCGCCTAACATTTCACTTGCTAGGCAAGCCAACGTTAGAATAATATTAATCAATTTTTAAACAATCTTTACATTATTAATAATCAAGGAAACAAAAGCGGAAATAAAGTTTGAAATATAGTGAAATAATCCATAAATGCAACGGTCCCAGAATTGGTGTCACAAGTGCACGAGCTTCTAGAATAAATACAAATAAAGGTCTGAATAAAATAAAGCTATCTGAAAATACACACACAGCTAAAGTAAAATAGATGAGGGGACTTCAGAACTGCGGACGCCATGCAATTATACCTCAAGTCTCCTCTGGTAGTTGAAATCCGAGCAAGTCTATGGTATGCCGCTGGGACCAACTCCGAAATCTGCACAAGAAGTGCAGAGTGTAGTATCAGTACAACAGACTCCATGTACTGGTAAGTGATGAGCCTAACCTCGACGAAGTGCAGAGTGTAGTATCATTTCAATCAATTATGTTGCGGCGTGCAACCCGCTCCTCCAATATATTCATTTACCAATTCTTATAGAATAAATTACCCCAATGAATGCAACAATTAATATAAAAGTTTTAAGACAACAAGCTTACAATAATTATGATTTAATTATGAAATAAACAATGACAAATAGCAATTTATTTAGGAAATCAGGGAGAAAATAGGCAGTTTAATGTTAAATATGCTAAATGTTAAGTAGCAATTAATACACATAAATCAAATAGCATGTAACAATTATTGCAGGAATTCAAGAATTAATATTTGTCAAGGAATAGGAAAGAAATAATTATTATAACAATTAATTCATGATTAAAATAATTTATGATTTTTCAAGTAAATATGTAAACAATTAACTTGACGACGTATAGACACTCGTCACCTCGCCTATACGTCGTTCACATGCATTTCACATAACAAATAGTTTAAGGGTTCTATTCCCTCAAGTCAAGGTTAACCACGACACTAACCTCGCTTTGCAAATTCCAATAATTTATTCGACCACAACTTTTCCTTTTGAATTTGTCTCCAAAAGCTTCAAATCTATTCACAAACAATTCGATATACTCAATACGAATCATAGGAATTAATTCGATATGAATTTACTAATTTTTCGGATAAAAATTCAAAATTCATTTAAATATTTGATAGTGGGACCAACGTCTCAAATCCCGAAAAAACTCACTAAATCCGAACACCTGTTTTGCTACGAGTTCAACCATACAAAAATTATCCAATTCCGATGTCAAATGGACCTTCAAATCTTAAATTTTTATTTTTGGAAGATTTTATAAAAATTTGATTTTTCTTCCACAAATTCATGGATTCATGATATAAATGAGTATGAAATCATGCAATATAATCAATATAGGATAAGGAACACTTACCCCAATGTTTTTCCGTGAACATCACCTTACCCGAGCTCAAAAATGGAAAAGGGTTGAAAATGGGACGAATCCAATTTTCCAGAACTTAAGTTCTGTTTCTGGGATTTTTACTCTTCGTGAACGCGGTCAGTACCTCGCATTCGCGAAGCACAAATTTGGACTATCCAATTTTACTCTTCGTAAATGCGAGGGCTACCTCATGAATGCGATGCTTGCCTTGCTTGGTCTTCACGAACGCGAGATGCCTTTCGCAAACACGAAGGCAAATTTTCCTGGCCAGCCTCTTCCCCTTCGCGAACGCGAGGCTTCGATCGCGAATGTGAAGCTTTGCACCTAGACCCTTCGCGAACGCGTTCCCTCTATCGCGGACGTGAGACCCCTCTCGCGAACGCGAAATAGGATACCAGAAGCAGATTTCTGCAATTTTCCCAAGTCCAAAAATGATCCGTTAACCACCCGAAACCAACCCGAGTCCTCGGAGCTCCAAACCAAACATGCACCCAAGTCCTAAAAAGTCATACGAACTTGCTCTCGTGATCAAATCACCAAAATAACACCTAGAACTACGGATTGAACACCAAATCGAATGGAAGTTTCAAGAAAACTTTAAAACTTATATTTTTACAACCGGACGTACAAATCACATAAAAATAACTCCGTTTCTCACCAAATCCGGTAGACAAGTCATAAATATTATGGTTGACCTATACCGGGCTCCGGAACCAAAAATACGGATCCGTTGTCAGTAAATCCAACATCAATGAAGTCTTAAAAATTATTAAGCTTTCAATCTTTTAAGTTTTCATCAAAATTCCATATCTCGGGCTAGGGACCTCGGAATTCGATTTCGGGCATATGCCCAAGTCCCAAATCACAATACGGACCTACCGGAATTGTCAAAATACTGATCCGAGTCAATTTGCTCAAAATATTGACCAAAGTTAACTTAGTTGAGTTTTAAAAATCTAATTCACATTTCAATCCATTTTTCACATAAAAACTTTCCGAAAAATTGTACGGACTGCGCATGCAAGTCGAGGAATGATAAATAGTGTTTTTTGAGGTTTTAGAACACAGAAATACTTATTAAATTTAAATATGACATTTTGGGTCATCACATTCTCCACCTCTAAAACAAACATTCGTCCTCGAACGGAGTTAGAAAAAGTACTCGAGCTGGTGAATAAGTGTGAATATTTACTCCGCATGTCCGACTCGGACTCCCAAGTAGATGCCTCTACCGGTTGACCTCTCCATAACATCCGAACTAAAGGATAACTCTTTGATCTCAACTATCGGACTTGCCGGGCTAGAATAGCCACCGGCTCCTCCTCGCAAGTCAAATCTTTGTCTAATTGTAGTGAGCTGAAATTTAACACATGGGACGGATCACCATGATATTTCCGGAGCATAGACATATGGAACACCGGATGAACCGATGATAAACTAGGTGGTAATGCAAGCCTATAAGCTACTTCACCCACCCTTTCGAGAATTTCAAAGGGTCCAATATACCTAGGGATTAAGTTGCCTTTTTTTCCGAACCTCATTACACCTTTCATAACTCGGAGTAATATTCTTTCTCCAACCACGAATGCAATATCACGAACTTTACGGTCGGCATAACTCTTTTGCCTAGACTGAGCTGCACGAAGTTGATCCTGAATAACTTTGACCTTATCCAAAGCATCCTGTAACAAATCGGTACCCAACAACCGAGCCTCTCTCGGTTCAAACTAGCCAACAGGAGAACGACATCGCCTCCCATATAATGTCTCATATGGAGCCATCTGAATGCTCGACTGGTATATATTATTATAAGCAAACTCCGCAAGTGGCAAGAACTGATCCCAAGAACCTCCAAAGTCTATAACACAAGTGCGAAGCATATCTTCCAATATCTTAATAGTGCGCTATGACTATCCGGCTGTCTGTGGATGAAATGATGTACTCAACTCAACCCGCATGCCTAATTCACATTGTACATCCCTCCAGAAGTGTGAGGTAAATTGCGTACCTCCATCTAAAATAATAGACACGGGCACACAGTGTAGGCAGACAATCTCACGAATGTAAAGTTTCGCTAACCTCTCTAAAGAAAAGGTAACTGCCACTGGAATGAAATGTGCTGACTTAGTCAACCTGTCCACAATGACCCAAACTGCGTCAAATTTTCTTTGAGTCCGTGGAGTCCAACAATAAAATCCATAGTGATACGCTCCCATTTCCACTCAGGAATTTCTAACTTCTGAAGCAAACCACCAGGTCTCTGATGCCCGTACTTAACTTGCTGACAATTCAGACACCGAGCTACATATGCAACTATATCCTTTTTCATTCTCCTCCACCAATAATGTTGCCACAAATCTTGATACATTTGGCGGTACCTGGGTGAATAGAATACATGGAACTGTGTGCCTCTTCAAGAATTAATTCCCGAATCCCATCCACATTAGGCACACAAATACGACCATGCATTCGTAGAAGTCCATCTTCTCCCACAACAACCTGTTTGGCATCACCATGCTGCATTGTGTCCTTAAGGACAAGTAAATGAGGATCATCATACTGCCTCTCTCTGATGCGCTCATATAAAGAAGACCGAGCGACTGTACAAGCTAGAACCCGACTAGGTTTTGGAACATCTAACCTTACGAGCTGATTAGCCAAAGTCTGAACATCTACAGCTAATAGCGTCTTACCAACCGGAATATATGCAAGACTGCCCATACTCACAGCCTTTCTACTCAAAGTATCGGCCACCACATTGGCCTTTTCGGGGTGATACAAAATGGTGATATCATAGTCTTTCAACAACTCCAACCATCTTCTCTGCCTCAAATTAAGATCTTTTTGTTTGAACAGATACTGAAGGCTACGATGATCAGTAAATATCTCACACGAGACAGCGTAGAGGTAATGCCTCTAAATCTTCAGCGCATGAACAATGACCGCAAGTTCTAAGTCATGACAGGATAATTCTTCTCGTGAACTTTCAACTGCTACGACGCATATGAAATCACCCTGACATCTTGCATTAATACTACACCAAGCCCAATGTGAGATGCGTCACAATATACCGTATATGACCCTAAACCTATGGATAATACCAACACTGGCGTCGTAGTTAAAGCAATCTTGAGCTTCTGAAAGCTCAACTCACACTCGTCTGACCATCTGAATGGGACATCTTTATGGGTCAGTCTAGTCAATGTGCTTATTATAGATGAAAATCCTTCCACGAACCGACGATAATAGCCTGCCAAACCATGGAAACTCCGGATCTCTGTAACTGAAGTAGGTCTAGGCCAATTCTGAACAGCCTCTATCTTCTTAGGATCCACCTTTATGCCTTCTGCCGATATAACATGCCCCAAAAAGGTAACCGAGTCTAACCAAAACTCATATTTTGAAAATTTGGCATATAACTGATTATTCTTCAAAGTCTGAAGCACACTCCGAAGATGCTACTCATGCTCCTCTCGACTACTGGAGTAAATCAAGATATCATCAATGAATACAACCACAAAAGAATCCAAATAGGGCTTAAACACCCAATTCATCAAATCCATAAATGTTGTTGGGGCATTTGTCAACCCAAATGACATCACTAGGAATTCGTAATGCCCATACCGAGTCCGAAATTTCTTTTTAGGGACATCAGATACCCTAATCTTCAACTGATGGTAACCAGACCTCAAATCAATCTTTGAAAAAAACTTGGCACCGTGAAGCTGATCAAATATGTCATTATTTCTTGGCAACAGATATTTATTTTTGATAGTGGCCTTGTTCAACTGTCGATAATCTATACACATCAGCATAGAGCCATCTTTCTTCTTTACAAATAATAATGGTGCACCCCAGGGCGAGACACTGGGTCTAATGAATCCCTGATCAAGCAAGTCTTGTAATTGTTCCTTCAATTCTTTCAATTCCGGTGGGGCTATACGGTATGGTGGAATAGAAATGGACTGAGTGCCCGGAGCCAAATTAATATAGAAGTAAATATCCTCGTCGGGTGGCATCCCCAGCAAATCTGTAGGAAATACTTCTGGAAACTCACGAACAACTGGTACTGAGTCCATAGAAGGAGCATCTATACTGGGATTGCGAATATAAGCCAAATAGGCTAGACACCCTTTCTCTACCATACGCCGATCTTTCATATAAGAAATAACCCTGCTGGCAGAATGACCAGGAGTTCCTTTCCACTCTAACCGAGGTAACCCCGACATGGCTAGGGTCACTGTCTTGGCATGACAATCCAATATATCATGATAAGGGGACAACCAATCCATACCCAAGATGACATCAAAGTCTACCATATCAAGAAGTAGAAGATCCACACTAGTCTCAAGACTACCAATAGTAATCACACACGAACGATAGACATGATATACTATAAGAGTGTCCCACCCGTATAGATACACACAGAAGCACTCAGAGAATTACAAGGCACAACCAAATATGAAGCATAATAGGCGTACATATAGGAATAAGTAGATCCTAGATCAGATGACTCGGCCTCAGGCCTAGCTAGAAAAGCATAAAATCGGGGCTGGGCCTCACCACTCTGAACTACATCTCTAGGACGGCCTCTAACTGGCTGGCCTCTACCTCTAACTGTCTGACCTCCACCTCTAATAGCCTGACATCCACCTCTAATGGCCTGACCTCCACCTCTAGCTACCTGACCCCTACCTCTAGCTGGCTGTGCAGGTGGTGTAGCAACCGGTGCCGGTATGATGGCACGAGAATCATGCCGAGATCTGTTACTCGCCAACCTAGGGCAATACCTCCTGATGTGACCAATGTTCCCACACTCATAACACCCATCCTGATGNTCATGCCGAGATCTGTTACTCGCCAACCTAGGGCAATACCTCCTGATGTGACCAATGTTCCCACACTCATAACACTCATCCTAATGCCGTGGCTGCTGAAACTGAAGCTAACCCGAATGGGCCAGATCACCGTTGTAGTAACTCTGGAGTGGCGGTGCACTGATAGGAGATGAATGTGTACTAAATGCTGGCTATCCATAGTAAGGCATAATAGGACCATGGCTCCCTGAAACACCGTGAGATGCATGAAATGCTGAATGAAATGGTCTGGGAGGATGACCCCTACCAAAATTACCCCTGCCTCCATATGAGGCACCACTGAAACCACCGAACTGACGAGGCCTCTTATCAGACCTTTGTCCTCTCTCCTATGCAGGAACCATCTTGATCCTTCTCGCGACATTAGCAGCCGCCTGAAAAGAAATCTCATTTACGGCCTCCTTGGCCATCTGAAGCCTGATAGGGTGAGTGAGTCCCTCAATAAACCTCCTCACTCTCTTTCCCTCAGTAGGTAGTAAAAGGATAGCATGACGAGCCAAATCCATAAAACGAGACACGTACTGAGTAACAGTTATACTACCCTACAGTAGACGCTCAAATTGCTTGCGGAAGTCCTCTCTCAGTGTGATATGAAGGAACTTATCCAGAAATAGCTGAGAGAACTACTCCCATGTAAGTGCAGGCGATCCAACTGGTCTAGTCAATATATAATCCCTCCACCACCTCCTGGCGGAACCGTCATCTGAAATACAGCAAAATTAACCTCATTGGTCTCAACTATACTCATGTTCTGCAGCACCTCATGGCAGCGTTCAAGATAATCTTGCGGTTCCTCAGAAGCTATACCACTGAAGTGAATTGGAAAGAGCTGAGTAAACTTATCCAGTCTCAATAAGGCCTCAAAAGACATGGCGGCCTATCATCGGTCTGTGCCACAACAACAGGCTGAACTACCCCAACTGGCGGGGCTGCTGGAACCTGATTCTGGGGAGCCATCTGCTCTGGAGAGGGAGTAGTGGGAGTTTGTGCTCCTCCACGAGCCTGTGACACGGCTGATGCCATTGGAAATGTACCATTCTGGGCCACACCCTCCATAAGACTCACCAAACGGACTAGAGCGTCCTAAAGCACTGGAGTAGCTATGAATCCTTCCGGGACCTGAACTGGTCCAACTGGTATATTCTGAACTGGAACCTCCTCCTGAAGATCTACCTGAGATTCTACAACAGGTGCAGCTGCTCGAGCTCTGGACTAAGCTCTATCTCGGCCTCTACCTCGGCCTCTAGAATGACCTCGTCCTTGACCTCTACCCCTGGCCATGGTTGCCACCGGGGGCTCTGGTCCCTGTCCATCGGTAGATGTATTAAGTGTTCTCACCATCCGCGAGAGAATAAGAGTAGAATGGTTCAATCATCGATGATAGAATAAATTCGCACGACAGAATAAGAAAGAAGTGATGTTGTTCCTAAACTTCATAGCCTCTGAGAGATATGTACATACGTCTCTGTACCGATCTTTCAGACTCTACTACGCTTTCTCGTGACTCATGAGACCTATGTAACCTAGTGCTCAGATACCATCTATCACGACCCAAAATTCCCACCTTCGGACAGTGATGGCACCTAACATTTCACTTGCTAGGCAAGCCAATGTTAGAATAATATTATCCATTTTTAAAATAATTTTTTTAAATTTATTAATAATCAAAGAAACAAATGCGAAAGTAAAGTCTAAAATATAGTGAATAATCCATAAAAAACAACGGTGTCTAAATACCATCCCAGAATTGGTGTCACAAGTGCATGAGCTTCTAGAATAATACAAATAAGGGTCTGAATAAAATAAAGTTATCTGGAAATAAACACACAACTAAAGCAAAGTAGATGGGGACTTCAGAAACTGTAGACGTCGTGCAGTTATACCTCAAGTCTCCTCTATAGCTGAAATTCGAGCAAGTCTATGGTACACCGCTGGGACCAACTCCGAAATTTGCACAAAAAGTGCATAGTGTAGTATCAGTACAACCGACCCCATGTACTGATAAATGCCGAGCCTAACCTCGACGAAGTAGTGACGAGGCTAAGGCGAGTCACTTACATAAACCTGTACGCAATATTAGTAACAACAACAAATAAAAGAAATAAATAAGATAACTCATGTATAATAATTGAAGCCAACTCAGCAGTCATAACCAATTATCATTTTCATCAATTTCCGTTGGAGTGTGCAACCCGCTCTCACAAATATTTTCATATTCAATTCTGTTGTGGTGTGCAACCCTCTATTCCAATATATTGATTTTAATCAAGTCTGTTGCGGCGTGCAACCCGATCCCCCAATATATATATATCGACTTTTAAATAAGTTTGTTGCGGCGTGCAACCCGATCCTCCAATATGGACTTTTAATAAGTCTGTTGTGGCGTACAACCCGATCCTCCAATATGGACTTTTAATAAGTCAGTTGTGGCGTGCAACCCGATCCTCCAATATATTCATTTCAATCAATTCTTTTGTGGCGTGCAACCCGCTCCTCCAATATATTCATTTACAAATTCTTATAGAAGAAATTATCCCAATATAGAAGGGGATTTCAATGGGCATATTGGGTCGACCGCAGGTGGTTATGGCGAGGTGCATGGAGGCTTTGGTTTTGGGGAGAGGAACGGAGGAGGTACATCATTATTGGACTTCGCTAAGGCTTTTGGGTTGGTGATTGC
>AWOL01S0033298.1:4110-18462 GCA_000715115.1 Nicotiana otophora
GAGCATTGGGAAGCCTTTGGATTTTCAACCTTTACCAAGATGGTTATCCACTTAGGAGTTAACCTTTTCAACTTCATTTTTCTCTTATAGGCACTTTAAATTTGATTTCCTTATTTCAAGAGTTTTTGATTTCAAAACATCAGCCACCATGGCTAGTCGGGGTTGACTTGATACCCCTGCCGAGGTTGGAAAAAAATTAGATTGTATCAAACGAGAGACATGTAAATCAGTCTTGCCATCCCTTCTTTGTATCTGCGGACTTCCTTGAATATGACATCCCTTTTGGACCGGATGCCTGATCTGTGTAAACCGTCCGACTCGCAGATATTCAGCATAACCTTTACCTCGAAACCGAGATACCTTGCCCAAGACTGTCAATAGCAATGACTGTGAAGATCCTATTTTAGATTAGTAGTGCCCTTTGCGGGTTTTCACTAGCTGACCTCTCTCATTTCTCTTCTCACCATTGCCTTATAGTTCAATTTGCATATTTTCACTAACTAGAGTCTCATTGTTATTTTCTCTCCTCGCCATTAATTTTATTTTAGGAAGTGGAGACCCTATGTCCAAAATATAATCAACTAGGGAGTGGAGACCCTATGTAGGAAAAGAGACTAGGGAGTGGAGAACTTTTGTCTAAAATAAAATCAACTAGGGAGTGGAGACCCTATACTGGAATAGCGACTAGGGAGTGGAGAACGTATGTCTAAAATAAAATCAACTAGGGAGTGGAAAACCTATGTTGGAAAAAAACAAATATTGATTTGAGACCGTGTGTCTAAAATATCAACAACTAGGGAGTTG
This sequence comes from Nicotiana otophora, assembly GCA_000715115.1. Classification (NCBI taxonomy): domain Eukaryota; kingdom Viridiplantae; phylum Streptophyta; class Magnoliopsida; order Solanales; family Solanaceae; genus Nicotiana; species Nicotiana otophora. The sequence goes on from AWOL01S0033298.1 coordinate 4,915, forward strand.
AGCGCCTATGTTAGAAAAAAGACTAGGGGGTGGAGACCCAATGTCTAAAATAAAATCAACTAGGGAGTAGAAACCTTATGTTGCAAAAGTGACTAGGGAGTGGAGACCTTATGTCTAAAATAAAATCAACTAGGGAGTGGAGACCCTATGATGGAAAAACGAATTAGGGAGTGGATATCCTATGTTGGAACTACGACTATGGAATGGAGACCCTATGTCTAAAAATAAAATCAACTAGGGAGTGGAGAGCCTATGTTGGAAAAGCAACTAGGGAGTGGAGACCCTATGTCTAAAGTAAAATCAACTAGGGAGTGGAGACCTAAGTTGGAAATGCAACTAGGGAGTGGAGACCCTGTGTCTAAAATAAAATCAACTTGGGAGCGGAGATCATATGTTGTAACAAAGACTATGGAGTGGAGACCATATGTCTAACAATAAAATCAACAAGGGATTGGAAAGCCTATGATGGAAAAGGGACTAGGGAGTGGAGACCCTATGTCTAAAATAAACTAAACTAGGGTGAGGAAAACCTATGTTGGAAAAACAAATATTGATTGGAGACCCTATGTCTAAAATACCAACAACTAGGAAGATGAGCGCCTATGTTAAAAAAAGACTAGGGAGTGGAGACCTAATGTCTAAAATAAAGTCAACTAGGGAGTAGAAACCTTATGTTGTAAAAGCGATAAGGGAGTGGAGACCCTATGTTGGAAAAGAAACTGCAAAGTGGAGAACTTGTGTCTAAAATAAAATCAACTAGGGAGTGGAGAACCTATGTTGGATAAGCGACAAGGGAGTGGAGACCCTATGTCAAAAATATAATCAACTAGGGAGTGGAGACCTTCTGTTGGAAAAGAGACTAGGGAGTGGAGACCTTCTGTTGGAAAAGAGACTAGGGAGTGGAGAACTTTTGTCTAAAATAAAATAAACTAGGGAGTGGAGACCCTATGTTGGAAAAGAGACTAGGGAGTGGAGACGCTATGTCTAAAAGAAAATCAACTAGGGAGTGGAAACCCTATGTTGGAAAAACAAATATTGATTGGAGACCCTATGTCTAAAATATCAACAACTAGGGAGATGAGCGCCTATGTTATAAAAAAGATTAGGGAGTGGAGACCCAATGTCTAAAATAAAATCAACTAGGGAGTAGAAACCTTATGTTGTAAAAGTGACTAGGGAGTGGAGACCTTATGTCTAAAATAAAATGAACTAGGGAGTGGAGACCTTATGTCTAAAATAAAATGAACTAGGGAGTGGAGACCCTATGTTGGAAAAACGAATTAGGGAGTGGAGATCCTATGTTGGAAAAAAGACTAGGGAGTGGAGACCATATGTCTAAAAATAAAATCAACTAGGGATTGGAAAGCCTATGTTGGAAAAGCGACTAGGGAGTGGAGACCCTATGTCTAAAATAAAATCAAATAGGGAGTGGAGATCTATGTTAAAAATGAGACTAGGGAGTGGAGACCCTATGTCTAAAATAAAATCAACTAGGGAGTGGAGACCCTATGTTGCAAAAATGACTTGGGAGTGGAGACCCTATGTCTAAAATAAAATCAACTAGGGAGTGGAGACCCTATGTTTGAAAAGTGACTTCAGAGTGGAGAACCTATGTCTAGAATAACATCAACTAGGGAGTGGAGACCCTATGTTGCAAAAATGACTTGGGAGTGGAGACCCTATGTCTAAAATAACTTAATCTAGGGAGTGAAGACATTATGTTGGAAAAGAAACTACAGAGTGGGGAACTTGTGTCAAAATTAAAATTAATTAGGGCATGGAGACCCTATGTTGGAAAAGAAGACGAGGGAGTTGAGAACTTTTGTCTAAAATAAAATCAACTAGGTAGTGGAGACCCAATGTTGGAAAAATGACAAGGGTGTGGAGACCCTATGTCCAAAATATAATCAATTAGGGAGTGGAGACCCTATGTTGGAAAAGAGACTAGGGAGTGGAGACCCTATGTCTAAAATACAATCAACTAGGGAGTGGAAACCCTATGTTGGAAAAACAACTATTGATTGGAGACCCCATGTCTAAAATATCAACAACTAGTGAGAGGAGCACCTATGTTAGAAAAATGACTAGGTAGTGGAGACCCAATGTCTAAAATAAAGTCAACTAAGGAGTAGAAACCTTATGCTGTAAAAGAGACTAGGGAGTGGAGACTTTATGTCTAAAATAAAATCAACTAGGGAGTGGAGACCATATGCTGGAAAAATGAATTAGGGAGTGGAGATCCTATGTTGGAACAACAACTAGGGAGTGGAGACCCTATGTCTAAAAATAAAATCAACGAGGGAATGGAGAGCCTATGTTGGAAAAGCGACTAGGGAGTGGTGACCCTATGTTGGAAATGCGACTAGGGAGTGACTAGGAAGTGACATGGAAAAGTGACTAGGGAGTGAAGACCCCATGTCTAAAATAAAATCAACTGGGGAGTGGAGACCCTATGTTGGAAAAGCAACTAAGGAGTGGAGACCCTTTGTCTAAAATAAAATCAACTGGGGAGTGGAAACCCTATGTTGGAAAAGTGACTAGGGAGTGGAGACCCTATATCTAAAATAAAATCAACTGGGTTGTGGAAACCCTATGTTGGAAAATAAGACTAGGGAGTGGAGACCTTATGTCTAAAATAAAATCAACTAGGGACTGGAAACCCTATGTTGGAAAAGTGACTAGGGAGCGGAGACCCAATGTCTAAAATAAAATCAACTAGGGAGTGGAGACCCTATGTTGGAAAAGCAACTAGGGAGTGGAGACCCTATGTCTAAAATAAAATCAATTAGGGAGTGGAGACCCTATGTTGGAAAAGCGACTAGGGAGTGGAGACCCTATGTTAGAAAAGTGACTAGGGAGTGGATACCCTATGTCTAAAATAACTTATACTAGGGAGTGGAGACCCTATGTTGGAAAAGAGACTACGAAGTGGATACCCTGTGTCTATAATAAAATCAATTAGGGAGTGGTGACCCTATATGGGAAAATAAGACTAAGGAGTGGAGAAATTTTTCCTAAAATAAAATCAACTAAGGAGTGGAGACCCTATGTTGAAAAAACGAATTAGGAAGTGGAGACCCTTTGTTGGAAAAACGACTATGGAGTGGAGACCCAATGTCTAAAAATAAGATCAACTAAGGAGTGGTAAGCCTATATTAGAAAAGTGACTAGGGAGTGAAGACCCCATGTCTAAAATATCAACTAGGAAATGGAGACCCTATGTTGGAAAAGAGACTACGAAGTGGAGACCCTGTGTATAAAATAAAATCAATTAGGGAGTTAGGACCCTATGTTGGAAAAGAAGACTAGGGAGTGGAGAACTTTTGTCTAAAATAAAATCAACTAGGGAGTGCATACCCTATGTTGGAAAAGAGACTACGAAGTGGAGACCCTGTGTATAAAATAAAATCAATTAGGGAGTTAGGACCCTATGTTGGAAAAGAAGACTAGGGAGTGGAGAACTTTTGTCTAAAATAAAATCAACTAGGGAGTGCATACCCTATGTTGGAAAAGAGACTACGAAGTGGAGACCCTGTGTATAAAATAAAATCAATTAGGGAGTTAGGACCCTATGTTGGAAAAGAAGACTAGGGAGTGGAGAACTTTTGTCTAAAATAAAATCAACTAGGGAGTGCATACCCTATGTTGGAAAAGAGACTAGTGAGTGGATACCATATGTCTAAAAAACAATCAATTAGGGAGTGGAGTCCCTATGTCTAAAATATAATCAACTAGGGAGTGGAGACCCTATGTTAGAAAAAGGACTAGGGAGTGAGACCCTATGTCTAAAATAAAATCAACTTGGGAGTAAAGACCCTATGTTGGAAAAGTGACTAGCGAGTGGAGACCTTATGTCTAAAATAACTTCAACTAGGGAGTGGAGAACCTATGTTGGAAAAGAGACTACGGAGTGGAGAACTTGTGTCTAAAATAAAATTAATTCGGGAGAGGAGACCCTATGTTGGAAAACAAGACTAGGGACTGGAGAAATGTTGTCTAAAATAAAATCAACATGGGAGTGGAGACCCTATGTTGGAAAAGCGACTAGGGAGTGGAGACCCTATGTCTAAAATAAAATCAACTTGGGAGTGGAGACCCTATGTTGGAAAAGCAACTAGGGAGTGGAGACCCTATATCTAAAATAAAATCAACTAGGGAGTGGAGACCCTATGTTGGAAAAGCAACTAGGTAGTGGAGAACTTTTGTCTAAAATAAAATCAACTAAGCAGTGGAGACACTATGTTGGAAAAACAACTAGGGAGTGGAGACGCTATGTCTAAAATTTCAACAACTAGGAAGAGAAGAGTGTATGTTGAAAAAGATACTAGGGGTGGAGACCTAATGTCTAAAATAAAATCAACTAGGCAGTGGAGACCCTATGTTGGAAAAACGACTAGGGAGTGGAGACATTATGTCTAAAAATAAAATCAACTAAGGAGTGGGGAGCCTATGTTGGAAAAGCGACTAGGGAGTGGAGACCCTATGTCTAAAATATCAACAACTAGGGAAAGGAGCGCCTATGTTGGAAAAAATACTAGGAAGTGGAGACCCAATGTCTAAAATAAAATCAACTAGGGAGTGGAAACCTTATGTTGGAAAAATGACTAGGGTGTGGAGACCTTATGTCTAAAATACAATCAACTAGGGAGTGGAGACCCTTTATTGGAAAAATAAATTAGGGAGTGGAGACCCTATGTTGGAAAAAGGACTAGGGAGTGGAGACATTATGTCTAAAAATAAAATCAACTAAGGAGTGGGGAGCCTATGTTGGAAAAGTGACTAGGGAGTGGAGACCCTATGTCTAAAATATCATCAACTAGGGAGTGGAGACCCTATGTCTAAAATATCATCAACTAGGGAGTGGAGACCCTATGATGAAAAGCGACTAGGGAGTGGAGCACCTATGTCTAAAATATAATCAACTAGGGAGTGGAGACCCTATGTTCGAAAAACGACTAGGGAGTGGAGACCCTATGTCTAAAATAAAATCAATTAGGGAGTGAAGACCCTATGTTGGAAAAGCGACTAGGGAGTGGAGACCCTATGTCTAAAATTTCAACAACTAGGAAGAGAAGAGTGTATGTTGGAAAAGATACTAGGGGGTGGAGACATAATGTCTAAAATAAAATCAACTAGGGAGTGGAGACCCTATGTTGGAAAAACGAATTAGGGAGTGGAGACCCTATGTTGGACAAATGACTAGGGAGTGGAGACATTATGTCTAAAAATAAAATCAACTAAGGCGTGGGGAGCCTATGTTGGAAAAACGACTAGGGAGTGGAGACCCTATATTAGAAAAACCACTAGGGAGTGGAGACCCTATATTAGAAAAACCACTAGGGAGTGGAGACCCTATATTAGAAAAACCACTAGGGAGTGGAGACCCTATATTAGAAAAACCACTAGGGAGTGGAGACCCTATATTAGAAAAACCACTAGGGAGTGGAGACCCTATATTAGAAAAACCACTAGGGAGTGGAGACCCTATATTAGAAAAACCACTAGGGAGTGGAGACCCTATATTAGAAAAACCACTAGGGAGTGGAGACCCTATATTAGAAAAACCACTAGGGAGTGGAGACCCTATATTAGAAAAACCACTAGGGAGTGGAGACCCTATGTTGGAAAAGCGACTAGGGAGTGGAGACCCTATGTCTAAAATAACTTCAACTAGGGAGTGGAGAACCTATGATGGAGAAGAGACTACGGAGTGGAGAACTTGTGTCTTAAATAAAATCAATTAGGGAGTGGAGCCCGTATGTTGGAAAACAAGACTAGGGACTGGAGAAATTTTGTCTAAAATAAAATCAACAAGGGAGTGGAGACCCTATGTTGGAAAAGAGACTAGGGAGTGGAGGTCTTATGTCTAAAATAAAATCAACTAGGTACTGGAAACCCTATGTTGGAAAAGTGACTAGGGAGTGGAGACCCTATGTCTAAAATAAAATCAACTAGGGAGTGGAGACCCTATGTTGGAAAAGCAACTAGGGAGTGGAGACCCTATGTCTAAAATAAAATCAACTAGGAAGTGGGGAGCCTATTTTGGAAAAGCGACTAGGGAGTGGAGACCCTATGTCTAAAATAAAATCAGTTAGGGAGTGGAGACCCTATGTTTGAAAAGCGACTAGGGAGTGGATACCCTATGTCTGAAATAACTTAAACTAGGGAGTGGAGACCCAATGTTGGAAAATAGACTACGGTGTGGATACCGTGTGTCAAAAATAAAATCAATTAGGGAGTGGAGACCATGTGTTCGAAAAGACGACTAGGGAGTAGAGAAATGTTTTCTAAAATAAAATCAATTAGGGAGTGGAGACCCTATGTTGGAAAAATGAATTAGGAAGTGGAGACCCTTTGTTGGAAAAACGACTAGGAAGTGGAGACCCTATGTCTAAAAATAATATCAACTAGGGAGTGGAAATCCTATATTGTGAAAGCGACTAGGGAGTGGAGACCTTATGTCTAAAATATCAACTAGGGAATGGAGACCCTATGTTGGAAAAGAGACTACGAAGTGGAGACCCTGTGTCTAAAATAAAATCAATTGGGGAGTGGAGACCCTATGTTTGAAAAGAAGACTAGGGAGTGGAGAACTTTTATCTCAAATAAAATCATCTAGGGAGTGGATACCCTATGTTGAAAAAGAGACTAGTGAGTGGATACCCTATGTCAAAAAATAAAAATCAAATAGGGAGTGGAGTCCCTATGTTGGAAATGCAGCTAGAAATTGGTGTAGCCTATACTACCATGATTTTGAACTTCCTTTCTTTTCTTTCTTTTTTCACTTATTTTAATGTATTTTTTAATTATTATTTAGAGAATGAGTAAATGCGGGAAAGAAGTTGAAGAAGACTTCCCTTTCAGAGTTGTTGCTACTTCAGAGCTTTTTCTAGCTCCCCCGTGGTTTCTTCTTCTTCTTCTTCTTCTTCTTCTTCATCTTTTATTTTGGTTGCACATGCTTCTTATAAGGTTGCTTTTGAGTATCACTTGTTTTCCTGTTTTTCAAACAAAGAACAATTGTTAGTCCGAAACGGTGATTGGTTTTGTGGCCTTGAGTGTTTTAGTCTCTTTGATCTTGACCCATCTTCTTTTGATGATGATTTCATCCGTCCAGTAGTTGTTTCCTTGACACCATTTGCATTTTTAGCCCCTGAGAACCTTTGGCTTTTCCAAGCTTAGCAATGACGGTCGGTCACGTGGGACTTAACCCTTTTAAACTTTATTTTGCCTTTGTAGGCCTTTGACTTCTTTCTTCCAATTTTAACTTCAGAGCATTGGGAAGCCTTTGGCTTTTCAACCTTTACCAAGATGGTTATCCACTTAGTAGTTAACCTTTTCAACTTTATTTTACTCTTATAGGCGCTTTAAATTTGATTTCCTCATTTCAAGAGTTTTTGATTTTAAAACATCAGCCACCATGGCTAGTCGGGGTTGACTTGATACCCCCGCCGAGGTTGGGTGCCTCTTTTTTACATATTAGCTTGTATCAAACGAGAACCATGTAAATCAGTCTTGACATCCCTTCTTTGCCTTAGTTTTGGAACTGAGTTAGACCGAAAGGGATTCAAGAAAAAACAAACAATGGAATGGACAATGAATTTAGACGTGAGGTATCTTTTCAGGGAAGGGAAAAAAGGACTTATCTGGTGTATCTGTGGACTTCGTTGAACATGACATGCCTTTTGGACCGGATGCCTAATTTGTGTAAACCGTCCGACTCACAGATAATCAGCACAACCTTTACCTCGAAACTGAGATACCTTCCCCAAGACTGTCAATACCAATGACTGTGAAGATCCTATTTTCGATCAGTAGTGCCCTTTGCGGGTTTTCACTAGCTGACCTCTCTCATTTCTCTTATCACCATTACCTCATAGTGCAATTTGTGCGTTTTCACTAACTAGAGTCTCATTTTCTTTTTCTCTCCTCGCCATTGATTTTATTTTAGGGAATGGAAACCTTATGTCCAAAATATAATCAACTAGGGAGTTGAGAACCTATGTTGGAAAAGAGACTAGGGAGTGGAGAACTTTTGTCTAAAATAAAATTAACTAGGGAGTGGAGACCCTATGTTGGAATAGCGACTAGGGAGTGGAGAACCTATGTCTAAATTAAAATCGACAATGGAGTGGAAAAACTATGTTGGAAAAATAAATATTGATTGGAGACCCTATGTCTAAAATATCAACAACTAGGGAGATGAGCGCCTATGTTAGAAAAAAGACTAGAGAGTGGAGACCCAATGTCTAAAATAAAATCTACTAGGGAGTAGAAACCTTATGTTGTAAAAGCGAATAGGGAGTGGAGACCTTATGTCTAAAATAAAATCAACAAGGGAGTGGAGACCCTATACTGAAAAAATGAATTAGGGAGTGGAGATCCTATGTTGGAACTACGACTAGTGAATGGAGACCCTATGTCTAAAAATAAAATAAACTAGGAAGTGGAGAGCCTATGTTGGAAAAGCGACTAGGGAGTGGAGACCCTATGTCTAAAATATAATCAACTAGGGAGTGGAGACCTATGTTGGAAATGCGACTAGGGTGTGTAGACCCTATGTCTAAAATAAAATCAACTAGGGAGTGGAGACCCTATGTCTAAAATATAATCAACTAGGGAGTGGAGACCTATGTTGGAAATGCGACTAGGGTGTGTAGACCCTATGTCTAAAATAAAATCAACTAGGGAGTGGAGACCCTATGTCTAAAATATAATCAACTAGGGAGTGGAGACCTATGTTGGAAATGCGACTAGGGTGTGTAGACCCTATGTCTAAAATAAAATCAACTAGGGAGTGGAGACCCTATGTCTAAAATATAATCAACTAGGGAGTGGAGACCTATGTTGGAAATGCGACTAGGGTGTGTAGACCCTATGTCTAAAATAAAATCAACTAGGGAGTGGAGACCCTATGTTGGAAAAGTGACTGGAGACCCTATGTCTAAAATAAAATCAACTAGGGAGTGGAGACCCTATGTTGGAAAAGCGACTATGGAGTGGAGACCCTATGTCTAAAGTAAATTAAACTAGGGAGTGGAAAACCTATGTTGGAAAAACAAATATTGATTGGAGACCCTATGTCTAAAATATCAACAACTAGGGAGATGAGCGCCTATGTTAGAAAACAAAATAGGGAGTGGAGACCCAATGTCTAAAATAAAGTCAACTACGGAGTAGAAAGCATATGTTGTAAATGTGACAAGGTAGTGGAGACCCTATGTTGGAAAAGAAACTATAGAGTGGAGAACTTGTGTCTAAAATAAAATCAATTAGCGAGTGGAGACCCTATATTGGAAAAGAAGACGAGGGAGTGGAGATTTTTTGTCTAAAATAAAATCAACTAGGGGGTGGAGACCCTATGTTGGAAAAGCGACAAGGGAGTGGAGACCCTATGTCTAAAATATAATCAACTAGGGAGTGGAGACCCTTTGTTGGAAAAGAGACTAGGGAGTGGAGAACTTTTGTCTCAAATAAAATCAACTAGGGAGTGGAGAACTTTTGTCTCAAATAAAATCAACTAGGGAGTGGAGACCCTATGCTGGAAAAGCGACTAGGGAGTAGAGACCCTATGTCTAAAATATCAACAACTAGGGAGAGGAGCGCCTATATTAGAAAAAATACTAGGGAGTTGAGACCCAATGTCTAAAACAAAGTCAACTAGGGAGTAGAAACCTTATGTTGTAAAAGCGACTAGGGAGTGGAGATCTTATGTCTAAAATAAATTCAACCAGGGAGTGGAGACCCTATGCTGGAAAAACGAATTAGGGAGTGGAGATCCTATGTTGGAACAACGACTAGGGAGTGGAGACCCTATGTCTAAAAATAAAATCAACTAGGGATTGGAAACCCTATGTTGGAAAAGAGACTAGTGAGTGGAGACGCTGTGTCTAAAAAAACAAATCAACTAGGGATTGGAGACCCTATGTTGGAAAAGCGACTGGGGAGTGGAGACCCTATGTCTAAAATAAAATGAACTTGGGAGTGGAGATCTATTTTGGAAATCCGACTACGGAGTGGAGACCCTATGTCTAAAATAAATTCAACTAGGGAGTGGAGACCCAATGTTGGAAAAGTGACAAGAGAGTGGAAAACCTATGTCTAAATTAAAATCAACTAGGGAGTGGAGACCCTATGTTGGAAAAGCGACTTGGGATTAGAGACCCTATGTCTAAAATAACTTAAAATGGGGAGTGGAGACCCTATGTTGGAAAAGAAACTACAGGGTGGAGAACTTGTGTCTAAAATAAAATCAATTAGGGAGTGGAGACCCTATGTTGGAAAAGAAGATGAGGGCGTGGAGAACTATTGTCTAAAATAAAATCAACTTGGGAGTAGAGACCCTATGTCCAAAATATAATTAACTAAGGAGTGGAGACCCTCTGTTGGAAAAGAGACTAGGGAGTGGAGACCCTATGTCTAAAATAAAATGAACTTGGGAGTGGAGATCTATTTTGGAAATCCGACTACGGAGTGGAGACCCTATGTCTAAAATAAATTCAACTAGGGAGTGGAGACCCAATGTTGGAAAAGTGACTGAGAGTGGAGAACCTATGTCTAAAATAAAATCAACTAGGGAGTGGAGACCCTATGTTGGAAAAATGACTTGGGAGTGGAGACCCTATGTCTAAAATAACTTAAAACAGGGAGTGGAGACCCTATGTTGGAAAAGCAACTACAGAGTGTATAACTTGTGTATAAAATAAAATTAATTAGGGAGTGGAGAACTTTTGTCTAAAATAAAATCCACTTGGGAATGGAGACCCTATGTTGGAAAAATGACAATGGAGAGGAGACCCTATGTCCAAAATATAATCAACTAGGGAGTGGAGATCCTCTGTTGGAAAAGAGACTAGGGAGTGGAGAAATTTTGTCTAAAATAAAATCAACTAGGGTGTGGAGACCCTATGCTGGAAAAGCGACTAGGGAGTGGAGACCCTATGTCTAAAAGAAAATCAACTAGGGAGTGGAAACCCTATGTTGGAAAAATAACTATTGATTGGAGACCCTATGTCTAAAATATCAACAACTAGGGAGAGGAGCGCCTATATTAGAAAAAAGACTAGGGAGTGGAGACCCAATGTCTAAAATAAAGTCAACTAGGGAGTAGAAACCTTATGTTGTAAAAGCGACTAGGGAGTGGAGACCTTATGTCTAAAATAAATTCAACTAGGGAGTGGAGACCCTATACTGGAAAAACGAATTAGGGAGTGGAGATCCTGTGCTGGAACAATGACTAGGGAGTGGAGACCCTATATCTAAAAATAAAATCAACTAGGGATTGGAAACCCTATGTTGGAAAAGAGACTATGGAGTGGAGACCCTATGTCTAAAAATAAAATCAACTAGGGATTGAGAACCTATGTTGGAAAAGCGACTAGGGAGTGGAGACCCTATGTCTAAAATAAAATCAACTTGGGAGTGGAGATCTATTTTGGAAATCCGACTACGGAGTGGAGACCCTATGTCTAAAATAAATTCAACTAAGGAGTGGAGACCCAATGTTGGAAAAGTGACAAGAGAGTGGAAAACCTATGTCTAAATTAAAATCAACTAGGGAGTGGAGACCCTATGTTGGAAAAGCGACTTGGGATTAGAGACCCTATGTCTAAAATAACTTAAAATGGGGAGTGGAGACCCTATGTTGGAAAAGAAACTACAGGGTGGAGAACTTGTGTCTAAAATAAAATCAATTAGGGAGTGGAGACCCTATGTTGGAAAAGAAGATGAGGGCGTGGAGAACTATTGTCTAAAATAAAATCAACTTGGGAGTAGAGACCCTATGTCCAAAATATAATTAACTAAGGAGTGGAGACCCTCTGTTGGAAAAGAGACTAGGGAGTGGAGAATGTTTGTCTAAAATAAAATCAACTAGGGAGTGGAGACCCTATGCTAGAAAAGCGACTAGGGAGTGGAGACCCTATGTCTAAAAGAAAATCATCTAGGGAGTGAAAAACCCTATATTGGAAAAACAACTATTGATTGGAGACCCTATGTCTAAAATATAAACAACTAGGGAGAGGAGCGCCTATATTAGAAAAAAGACTAGGGAGTGGAGACCCAATGTCTAAAATAAAGTCAACTAGGGAGTAAAAACCTTATATTGTAAAAGCGAATAGGGAGTGGAGACCTTATGTCTAAAATAAATTCAACTAGGGAGTGGAGACCCTATGCTGGAAAAATGAATTAGGGAGTGGAGATCCTATGTTGGAACAACGACTAGGGAGTGGAGACCCTATGTTTAAAAATAAAATCAACTAGGTATTGGAGACCCTATGTTGGAAAAGAGACTAGTGTGTGGAGACCCTATGTCAAAAAATAAAATCAACTAGGGATTGGAGACCCTATGTTGGAAAAGCGACTAGGGAGTGGAGACCATATGTCTAAAATAAAATCAACTTGGGAGTGGAGATCTATTTTGGAAATCCGACTATGGAGTGGAGACCTTATGTCTAAAATAAAATCAACTTGGGAGTGGAGATCTATTTTGGAAATCCGACTATGGAGTGGAGACCTTATGTCTAAAATAAATTCAACTAGGGAGTGGAGACCCAATGTTGGAAACGTGACTAGAGAGTGGAGAACCTATGTCTAAAATAAAATCAACTAGGGTGTGGAGACCTTATGTTGGAAAATCGACTTGGGAGTGGAGACCCTATGTCTAAAATAACTTAAATTAAGGAGTGGAGACCCTATGTTGAAAAACCGACTAGGGAGTGGAGACCCTATGTCTAAAATAAAATCAATTAGGGAGTGGAGACCCTATGTTGGAAAAGAAGACGAGGGAGTGGAGAACGTTTGTCTAAAATTAAATCAACATGGGAGTGGAGAACCTATGATGGAAAAATGACAAGGGAGTGGAGACCCTATGTCAAACGTATAATCCACTAGGGAGTGGAGAACGTTTGTCTAAAATAAAATCAACTTGGGAGTGGAGACCCTATGTTGGAAAAATGACAATGGAGTGGAGACCCTATGTCCAAAGTATAATCAACTAGGGAGTGGAGATCCTCTGTTGGAAAAGAGACTAGGGAGTAGAGAAATTTTGTCTAAAATAAAATCAACTTGGGAGTGGAGACCCTATACTGGAAAAGCGACTAGGGAGTGGAGACCCTATGTCTAAAAGAAAATCAACTAGGAAGTGGAAACCCTATGTTGGAAAAATAACTATTGATTGGAGACCCTATGTCTAAAATATCAACAACTAGGGAGAGGAGCGCCTATATTAGAAAAACGACTAGGGAGTGGAGACCCAATGTCTAAAATAAAGTCAACTAGGGAGTAGAAACCTTATGTTGTAAAAGCGACTAGGGAGTGGAGACCTTATGTCTAAAATAAATTCAACTAGGGAGTGGAGACCCTATACTGGAAAAACGAATTAGGGAGTGGAGATCCTGTGCTGGAACAACGACTAGGGAGTGGAGACCCTATGTCTAAAAATAAAATCAACTAGGGATTGGAGACCCTATGTTGGAAAAGAGACTAGGGAGTGGAGACCGTATGTCTAAAAGTAAAATAAACTAGGGATTGAGAACCTATGTTGAAAAAGCG